>QEWY01000106.1:0-10189 GCA_006503575.1 Baylisascaris schroederi
AAATATTTGAATGCACTCTAGAAACACTCGAATTCAATGCTTCAATAGCGATGAGACATAAAAAGATTGTGCGGCTGTATTCTCTCGTCATTTGTTAAATTCATGTCACTTAAAAGTTTTTTTTTTGTGGTTTATTTATGGCAACTAGCTGTCAATACAAATACGAAACTGCACTATTTCAATGCCGCAAATCGAAAAAATTAATAAATCATAAATAATAAACCTATCTGACGGACATTGGCACGTAGATAGACATTGTCTTACAGATATAAAAGAATATGACCGCTAAACTCTTCAATTTTTCTGAAGAAATTCTATTTATATACATCTTACCTCGCTTAAAAAATTCATTTCTGGCAAATATTTGTTTACTCAATTACTATAGCATCAAAAATATTAGCAAAAACATCGTATAAATATGCTATTTGAAGGATATAATAACGGTATCATAAGAGCGCCCAATGCCATAATGGCACACATAAATTTTTCTGAATATGAAGCAAAACACACCTATAATAAAACGCGTCTTTCATTCAGTAGCAATCAAAGATAACCTCATCCGTATTCAAAATGGTGATAAAAGGACTAATAAGATGGCATAAGAGAAATTTTCAAGAAAAATTTTCAAAAGCATGTGATAGCCATATGAATGGACTAGGCCCGTTCTCGTTATATATGTTCACTATTTTAGAGTATATATTCATGCATAGGAGTAAAAAAACACTTCAAACAAAATGATAAAAAAGACACTCATTGCTACATCAACAACATCACTCTAATGAAAGCAGGCATTGAAGTGACATACTAGCCCTTCATACTTGTACTATTCTGCGATAAAATATAAGACGGGTCATTGATAAGACTGCCCTTAAGGGACGAGAATGTTTGGTTGAGCTGATTCCAAATTGAAGGCTTTTATTTTGATTTGCTCAAATTTAATTTGATCCTTTATGATAAAATTATATGAGTCTTTTCTAACGTTATAATGCTAGAAATAGTTCAGTTCGACCAACTTGAGCATTTCGATCTTCACAATGTTTCTGCTGTTACATGCTGAATGTCATCTGATCACGTGGGATATTGCTGTACGGCTGTTTCATTGTTGTGTTCTTATTTATATATTTTTCACATATATATTTTTTTCATTTTGGGAGGTTGAAATAATGTAAGTAAAGAAAATATGACAACATTTGGTGTCTAGTGGATTGTGCTTTCAAGTAGATGAACCATATACCTTATAATTTGTATGTCAATATTTTTTTCTAATATTCGAATTCAATTCACCTATTTTTTTTACTTCATTGAGTGATGCGAAATAAGATGAGGCAATGAAAGCAAATCGTAGGAGATTGCAGGGATAATGCCGACGATCCGAGTGGTGATAAATGCTAATCCTTATAGTGATGGATAGACAACATCACGAGAGCACACAATCGCTTTGATTAAAGGTGATCGAGTGTTGTTATACTCTCTCTGTATCGTTGCTTTCCTCTCCAATCGCACCTTGCCATTGTTATGTTTATTCGCTTTTGAGCCGCCTAGATCACTTGCTTTCAGATTTATTCTCACGTCTATCCTGCTTCATCCACTTATTTTTATTTGTTGCATTTCATCTCTATTGAATAGCAATTGCATATATATTTCTTTGGCAAGTGAACTATATATATATATATATATATATATATATATATATATATATATATAACAACAATTATGCAATTTTTTTCGTTTAAGATTCCGTTTATCTAGCCTTTTTGATTATATTTATAAGTTTATTTTACTCATTTACATAATCGCTTATCATAACCCAATTCATTTAATGAAAAGAAATATTTCTTTGATAGAAAATCTATTTGCATCTTTTTCAAATCTAAATGCAATAATATATATTCAAATTGGTGCTCTAAATCGAGAAATAATAACAAAATTTAATAATACTAGAGTAAAATATAATAATTATTATTATTTATAGGGTGATTATTGGCTGTTGAATGATGGCCATTATCGATCAGCTAATTTTGTTGTGTTCGGTGGTGTTTGTGCAATCAATTCGTCTTCGCGATCCAGTAACATTCGAATCCACATCCAAAGCTTATGTATGGAATTTCTTATATTTACGCTGTATACTTCTATGAGTAATTCCCAGGAAATATAAGCATGCTTAAATGTTAGCAAATGAACAAGGCAATTTAAGTGAGTGGAATAGCAAGCAGCATTCTCTGTTTTCTTCACAACATATTTGATGAATCATCACTGTGTCATTGTATGATGAATAGTTGAGTTTTTTTTTTTAACCTGTGGTTTATTGGTCTTGAACTATCAACTGGTGTTTTGCTGAAGTAATTCGTTAAAAAATCATTGAAAATATGAACACAGCTTTTGCTCTTTGCTTTAAAACAGATGTATTCACCATGAGAAAACAAAATGGATTGAAATTCGATAATGTAAAATAGTTTATTTAGTATAAAACTTTTGAAATAACCATTATACAAATTAGTGCTGCGAAAATTTTCATAATACATTTTGAAAGGAAAAAAACCAATAAAAAATATGGATGTGAACCTCTTAATGATCATCCAAGTGCTCTATTCTTCCAGAAAATCATTGTTATAAGATAGGCATACTTTAAATTAAATTAAAAGCAATAAAACTATTATTTCCTTCATAATTTTTGAGTTGTTACTTTCATGGGCGCTTTCTTCTTCTAGTGTATTCTATTTCAATCAATTCAGATATCTAATAAATACGGACTACTTTACAAAATATGCACCGATTTTCTTTTATACTGGTAATGAAGGTAATATCGAAGGCTTTGCCTCAAATACGGTAAGATTTTCCCTCTCTTTGAACGCTTCCTATTTGAGAGTATTTTTATGATATTATAGCGTTGATATGTATGACATTTATTTTCATCATAGTGAAGAGGTAAATTCAATAATATTTAGCAGTAATTTTATTCAATTGCTTTTATTGATCAACACAATAAGCTATTAATTACACGAAAATAATTCTCTATTAAGAATACTATAATAAAAATGTGTATTTTAACGATTGACATTTATTTGTGATATTATTTTGGAATGAAATAGCATAAAATTAGCGAACTATTACGAAAAAAAAATTCATTAATTTTTAACTTGTAAAAGGGTTTGACTATATGAATCAACGCACAAATCGCCAAATTATACAATTACTTTTTAGGGTTTTATGTGGGATATAGCTGCAGAATTTGGTGCTGCAATTGTATTCGCCGAACATCGATATTACGGAAAGACATATCCATTTGGGAATGAAAGTTATGCAAGCGTGAGTAATCTCGGTTATCTCTCCTCGGAGCAAGCATTAGCCGATTATGCACGGCTAATTCAATTCCTTCGAAATGAGGTTCATTCGCATATTCGTTTTTTCTTTTCTTTTTTATTTTAAATGCTCGGAAATTATTCAAGAAATGCCAAATAAATATTGGAAAAAAGGAGTAAAGTGCAAAGAAGAAAATTATTTATAATTTGCGAGATAAATTGAAGTAAAAAGCTAAGTGGATGTATGTTCATGCAACAATTTCCACCGTTCACCGATGCTTCACAAGTGATTTTGGTGATTCTTGTTTCACTACTTCAGCTATTTGATATTCAAATTTCATGCAGTATTTTCTCAGCTCTTTATGACATTTGACTCTTTATGATCGAAAAAAAAGCTGAACAAAGCTTATAAGCTGTATTTAAGTTGCTGATTATCTGCGAAAGCCTAAGCCCGGAACCCTTAACAGGACCGTTTAGTGTCCCGAATGTTCAACAGTTTGTTCTTCATATTTTTTATCATTAGTGATCTCTCAATATCGCCTACTGATGTGTTCAGAAAAAGCGGCACTCTTAAAGAAGGATGATATATTGCTTATTATTTATGAAGACTAACATTAAAGGTAGTTTCGTTTACTTATCAAGAACAAAATATATTTGAACGATTTCTTCGAANATATATACTTTTCGGTCACAATTCATGTTTCAGGGCAATAGCAGCAAGCGCACCTGTTTTCTGGTTTCCTCAAACGAATGTTCCTGAGGATATTTTCGACAATATTGTTACAAGATCGTTTGTTAATTCTGGTTGCAAAGCGGATGCCATAACTGCTGCGTGGTCTGCTCTAGAAGAACTTGCAAATTCAGGTACATCTGTGTGAATGGTTTACTACCTCTATACCATATATCCTAGATCATATCATGCCTATATATATCTGCGAGTCGATAAGCTTTAGCACTTCTAGTCGTTCATCGCGTCTGCTATAATAATCTCCTAAACATCAAACACCTCAAATCCTTAAAGGTGAAATAAGTGGAACACTGAATGTGCGGCGTTTTGACCATAGGAAATTCCATGCACCTTCAGAAGCTGATGCTTGATATATTTATATTCACAAAAATATTTCATTTTTTTTCGGAAAAATTCAAAAAAAAAATTCCTTTTGAAGTCTTAAAATTGCCAATTAATCAACGCAATGTTTAATTTGCAGAACAAGGACGCACATATCTCAATTCACTTTTCAAATTGGAAGAGAAATCTTTTCTACAGAAATCAGAGGATATCAATTTTCTAAAAGCATTCATTCGTGAATCATTCGAATCAATGGCAATGGTTAACTATCCTTATCCAAGTGAATTCTTAGCTCCACTACCTGGATGGCCGGTTAAGGTGAGCTTATTACCTGATCAGTCATATGAAGCTAATGAAACTAAAGTTTATTTTTAGAAGCGACGCTTAGTAACCTCTCTTGTTCAGAGATCGTTCATTCATTTGTGATCGACGTTGATACATCTTTTAAAGGGATGTCGTTTCGTATACAAGTATAAGAGAAGAAGCAGAAAATGCTTAATGAAATATAATCAGCATTAAGTACCATAAATTAAATTTGGTTATTCTTCTGAAAATCTAGAGCATAATTACTGAATTTAATTTCATGAGTTGGATCCTTATGACTCAAGAAAGATTTGCATATAGGCGAAAATACATACTATCAACAGTGCCACAAGATGAACATTACAATAACCCTTTATAACGCAATTGAAATATTATAAAAGCGATATATATATATATATATATATATATATATTTTAAATGCTCGGAAATTATTCAAGAAATGCCAAATAAATATTGGAAAAAAGGAGTAAAGTGCAAAGAAGAAAATTATTTATAATTTGCGAGATAAATTGAAGTAAAAAGCTAAGTGGATGTATGTTCATGCAACAATTTCCACCGTTCACCGATGCTTCACAAGTGATTTTGGTGATTCTTGTTTCACTACTTCAGCTATTTGATATTCAAATTTCATGCAGTATTTTCTCAGCTCTTTATGACATTTGACTCTTTATGATCGAAAAAAAAGCTGAACAAAGCTTATAAGCTGTATTTAAGTTGCTGATTATCTGCGAAAGCCTAAGCCCGGAACCCTTAACAGGACCGTTTAGTGTCCCGAATGTTCAACAGTTTGTTCTTCATATTTTTTATCATTAGTGATCTCTCAATATCGCCTACTGATGTGTTCAGAAAAAGCGGCACTCTTAAAGAAGGATGATATATTGCTTATTATTTATGAAGACTAACATTAAAGGTAGTTTCGTTTACTTATCAAGAACAAAATATATTTGAACGATTTCTTCGAATGCAAAAAAAAAATAAACAAAGTAGGCAAATTGCCAAAGCAGTTTTTGGTCACCTAACAATATTTTTTCAAGGAGATTATTATAAAAACATAGAATAAAAAGGTTTTTGATTTATCATTGAATAAAATAAAGCATTTTCAGAGATTGAAGGATGCAAATAATTCAACCGTAATTGCATTCGGTGGTTCTTATGGTGGAATGCTAGCAGCATGGATACGCATCAAATATCCACATCTTGTTGAAGGGTTAACTTTCAAAATCATCTATAATTATTAATAATATTTCTGAAATATTGCTTATTGAAATATATATATATATATNTTGTTCATAACAAAGAATGGCCCGGTCGGCCACTTGATAACTTGAAAGCTTCGTCTTTAAAGTTGAAGCTAAATGCTGACTAAATAGCAATTATTTATCGGCGATTTGAAAGTAAAGAATATTAAATGATTGCAAATAAATAATAACAGTTAATTAACTAATCCTTACTTCATATTATCATCATCGAATGCATAAATATTATGAGGTGATTGAAGGATGGAGCACATCATTACGATCTTCGAGGTTCACATCCAAAGGATACTGATGCGGTGAAAGAGGCACGAAAACTTGAACGTATATATATTGGCAAGTGGATTAATGATGCAATAAAGCGTTTCAATAAATCGCAACAATATTTGCGTCAAAACACTAAATCTTTTCGTAAGTTTTTTTATTCACTTTCGTAGTGATTACTTCATCAAAAATTCGAATATTTATGCAGCGAAATTGTTTTTATTTCACTTCATTATCAATACCGTAATTTCTATGAATCTAACTTTATTTAGTAAAATAGAAGTGAATTTAAATAGGAAATGCTGTTTTATTAGTCAATTTTTGCATTTATATAAAACATATTCCATTTGCTGTTACAACAATAGCTCTGCGAAAATTTGCTGGGACGAGAAATCGCGTTGTCAACTCTATCTAAAAAAATAATACCAGATTGGTATTAAATTCAAGTTTTGTAGACTATAGCTCAGCAAGATTCTATTTATGTTACTACAAGCGATGGGGTTCGTCTACTCATTTGTATTGTTTCAGGTTATTATTTTTATTTTCAGGAGAATTCAATGCTATTAGAAAAGAGATATACTAAACACTTCAGATCATCTCGATGATTAATCATAGAATCAGATTCTTCCTAGAGTGATCGTCTGCTTTTGCTATTTTCAACTCATAAATTTCTAAATCGTAAAAATTCTCTCTCTGAGCTCATTGTAATAATAAAATTTAATTGATATATGCGAATTGATTCATTGTTCATTATTATTATATATGTATTCTTTATTTCTCTTTGTTTTGTGCTCATTTAAAATAAACTTTTATTTTAAAAATTTATTTGTTATTCGAGTACACTAAATGTTTTGAATGCATTTTTAGAATTTATTATATTCTTTTATTTTCAACGAATAAATAATTTCGAATAGAAATTTTTTTTTAATATCTTAATATCTTGAGTAAATACTATCGTATTTATGTCTTTGCTATTTAATTAGTTTTAACTAATTTCATTCATTTTGAAGAATTTTTTTTTAATTTAAAAAAAAACTGAAAATATCTAGAGACATATTGAAATGTCTAAAAACATTTCCAATTATTGAGGAGGCATAAATGCATCAATCAATTCATTCAAAAGATTCGAACTCTTCACTATGACAGTAAATCGGTGATGGCAAATTTATTTAAGTAGGTAGTAGGAATTATAGAAGTTCATAAGCTATTAATACAGAAAATTTTAGGGAAATTTTTCAAAGGGAGAAACAACGAAATCACCTAAGAATATATATTCTATGAGTATCGTTCGATGGTTTTCATGCATCAATTTCATTCAATTTCTATTATTTATGAGTGAAAATTCTTTGTTGAATCAAAAATTTTCAATTGACTCCGTTGTCATATTTCATAGCAAATGAGATGATTTGGATTAACTTAATCATTCAAGTCCCCAATGGAGTTCTCATGCAATATTACACTATTGATAATTCATCCAACTTCATATCCCCTACACTTTCCTCGTTTTTCTGCTAGCATTGTTAAGTAGAGAATATTTGAAAGAGAATTTATTTGCTTTCCTAATCGTTTTCATAGAGTTTTTGACTTATATTGCTCTATCTCTTGAATTTTATCACATAATATTGAGCATAAAATAGCGAGTGAAATGTCGAAACGTTGCAAACTGTCGACTGGTTGTATGACAAAAACGAGTAGCTCAGTTTGCTTACAAGGAATATTATGAAGTGAAAAATCGTAGAAAGAAAATGAAGTAATCTATGTTTTTATTATTTGTTTGCGCATAAGCTAAAATTACGAGAAAATGCTTTACGATAAGTTTTTTAGTAATTGTCGTACGCACACAAAGCAAACAAATGTGACGCGTGAATACATTTGGTTGCACGGATCATTACTAAAGCTCGGGCTATATAATGCAGCTTCAGGGCTATGCTTCATTCACTTCCTTTGCTTCAGTCCATAAGCCTCACATCAAGCTAGAATCGACTTTCAGTATGCCCTCCACCAGGTAACAAATTAATAAATTTCGTTACCTCATCCCAGATTCTTTTGTTTAGGCGATTAGCAATAGCAAAGGCATTTTCAAGATCCTACTGGTGAATGACAGTTCAAAACTACCATTCGGAGAGCGGTACAAAAGACGCGACGCGTTTTATATTTTTGCAGCTCCGCTTTCTTGATCTATGAGCAACTAATAAAATATGCGCAGGGAAGCATTTATATTTTGACCATTTCGGTAGACCACCCTGGTTGGAAAATACATATCACTCGTCCATAAGTGTTTATGATTCTTTCGAAGGTGCTGAATCAACCTGAATGTTGATAGAGATGATTTCCATATGTTTTACATTATGTGTAACAAATTTTTTCTCTTAATGCTTTGCCATATTGCAAATTATGCTTAAAAATGAGGTTTTCTTTCGAAAGCAGAAATATTTTCATTACTAATATAGTTCAGAGGCCAATCTAATGGCAAATATCATTGGTTTTTGTGGATGGAAAAAAAAATACCGATTGCTATCTATATGTAATGCTCGATATACGATGGATATTTCTGTCTATTTTTTGACAAAAACGTTTAGCGTTTTCTCGAAAAGAACCCTACCTGACGCCGTCTATGTAGCTCATAAAGAAGACAATTTCATATCGTCAAACAGGTCATTCATAGAAAAACAGAAAAATTAAATATTCGAAATCGCGTTTATTGCAGATTGCTTACTCTCGTCGCACTATGCTATACTACTTTACAACTAACGCAGGTATATTATTATTTATTTCATTAGAAAAGCTTCATTACATCGTAGTTGATGTGATAATGTTATGCAATAGGAGCGCATATATCACAGCAAAACGAAGAACAACAAATTCCTTTGACTTGGCAACCGTGAATACCATTTTATTTCCTTGAATAATATATAGAATTGGAATACGGTAATTTGAGATTGGTGACAGTACACTGTGAAAAATCTTAGAGTTATTCTCGAAAACATACCGACAGCAGAATGTGTGACACGCAAACAACCGAAGAAATTCAGAAATGAAGCACAGAGAAATGCGTGGAACGTCACAATGTCTTCAGATTCCTTGTTTCAGGCAATCTGCATTCCAGCTGGATGTTCGTCAGCCTCGAACGGTGCTTCTTGTCTTCCAATTGGGTGTTCCTCAGCTTCGAGTAACGCTCAACCGTATGCTTATGGTTAGATTTTACCGACGTCGGAAGCATTTCTTTCAACCTAGAAGCAGATATTGCTTTTAACCAAAAATCTCTTTGCAATAGATGGAGATAGAATCCTTTTAACTGGCCTAATCAAGAATATTTCTAAGAGTTTTAAATGCTCATATTACATTTTACATTGAGAAGCAAGCGCTGTTGCGATCACAATTGAATTTAGCATAGGAAAATAGAGCGAATCGATCGAAATCAGTATAACCTCGATGATATAGTTCCTGTATGTAACTGGTAGCAAAATTTGCTCAACACCGTATCTCAAGTTTAAATACCGTAATAGGTATCTTCGGTTAACTGCTTTAAGGATTTCAATTGAAAAGGTCGCGGCGCAAATGCACTTTTAACTCTACTGGAGTCAACGCTTTATTGAATGACAGCTAAATTCGCAACGAATATGATCAAAAAGGTATCGCTTTGAACGAGCCAATGTGCCACTAAGACGTCATCGATGATCTGAAAGAAAGCAGTTTGAAATTTGGTGTTTTCAGCGTCCACTCAGAACGGCTTTTCATCAGCCCCGTACTATCAGTCATCTGTTGCACAGCCTCAGCCTTCGGTGCAGTACTCGCAACCATCCATAACTTCTTCGGCGCAATACTCACAGCCATCAGCAGCTTCTATTCAGTATTCGCAGCCATCTGCAACTGACCTGCAGTACNCTTGCTGACTGATTTGCATATGCAACCTTGAACCGCTGATTTTAATATAATTTTGAACTTACCTTGAAAGCAGTTCGCTCATGCCAGCATTCTAA
>QEWY01000108.1:0-10072 GCA_006503575.1 Baylisascaris schroederi
AACACGCGTATCCAGGTCGAACATCCGGTGACCGAGATGGTGACCGGCATCGACCTGGTGACCGAGCAGTTGCGCATCGCCGCCGGCGAGAAGCTGCGCATTCGCCAGGAAGACGTCGTGCTGCGCGGTCATGCGATCGAGTGCCGCATCAACGCCGAGGATCCGGACACGTTCATGCCCTGCCCCGGCCTGATCCAGCACTTCCATGCGCCCGGCGGCCCCGGCGTGCGGGTGGACAGCCACATCTACGAGGGCTACCGCGTGCCGCCGAACTACGACTCCATGATCGGCAAGCTGATCGTGCACGGCCCGACGCGCGAGATCGCGATCGCGCGCATGCGCGTGGCGCTGTCGGAGATGGTCGTCGACGGCATCAAGACCAACATCCCGCTGCAGCAGCGCATCATGGCCGACGCCGGTTTCCAGCAGGGCGGCATGAACATCCACTACCTCGAGAAGCGGCTGAAGGAGCAGAAGGAAAAGTCGCTGGCGATCGGGTGAACGAACTCGGCCGCCGACGTTGACCGCGTTGCGCAGCCGGCCTAGACTGCCTCCATCCCGCCCCCGGCAGTACGCTTTCGATCCGCTTTATGCGGTCATCCATCGAAAGCCGAGCCCGGGGGCGTCGTGTTTCAAGGGATTGGACATGAAGACCGCTGTTCTCATCGATGGCGCCTTCTTTCTCAAATGTTCCAGGCGCGCATTTCCGGATCGGGACCATCGCGACCCGGCCAGCGTCGCCCGCACCGCGTTTTCGCTCGCACTGGAACACATCAGGCGCGCGGGACGCTCCAGGGATGCGCTGTACCGCGTCTTCTTCTATGACTGCCCACCGATCGAAAAGAAGATGCACCTGCCGGTGAGCGGGCGCGCGGTGGATTTCTCCAAGACCGAAGAAGCGGTTTTCCGCCGCGCCCTTCACTCGGCGCTGAGGCAACAGCGCAAGCTTGCGCTCCGCCTCGGCAAGCTCGCCGAGCCGGTGGACTGGATTCTGAAATCCGAAACGCTGACGCGGCTTCGAAAGGGCGAGCTCGCCTGGGGCGATCTGCAAGACGCCCACTTCCAGCTCGGAGTGAAGCAGAAGGCCGTGGACATGAAGATCGGACTGGATATCGCTTCGCTGGCCTACAAGCGCCTGGTCGACCAGATCGTGCTGGTCGCGGGCGATGCCGATTTCGTGCCGGCGGCAAAGCTCGCAAGGCGCGAGGGCATCGACTTCATCCTCAATCCGATGGGGCAGGCGATCTCCGACGACCTCTACGAGCACATCGATGGTCTGCACTCCGTGCGACTGAAGCCGCTCGTCGAACAGGCCGCCGAGCAGGCCCTTGCTCCAAGCGCCGCAACGGAGGGCTGACCGTGCCCTACCTGCAACTCGCGCTGCCCTGCCGCGCCAGCGAGCAGCCCCGCTACGAAAATGCGCTCGAGGATGTCGGCGCGCTGGCGGTGACGCTCGCCGATGCGCATGCCGATGCGCCGGACGAGCAGGCCATTTTCGAGCCCGGCGTGGGCGAGACGCCGCTGTGGGAGGAGCTGACGCTGACGGCGCTGTTCCCGCACGACGCCGATCCGCTGGTGCTGCTGGCCGCGCTCGAAGCGTTCGATCCGGGCCTCGACTGGAGCCGCGCGCGCTTCGAGGGCGTCGCCGATCAGGACTGGGAGCGCGCCTGGCTGGACCAGTACGTGCCGCTGAAGTTCGGCCGCCGCACCTGGATCGTGCCGTGGAATCACGCGCTGCCCGAAGGCGCCGACGCGGCGGATGCGGCGGTGGTGCGGCTCGATCCCGGCCTTGCGTTCGGCTCCGGCACCCATCCCACCACGGCCTTGTGCCTGCAGTGGCTCGACGCGCTCGCCGACGAGGGCGTGCTGCATGGCGCGCGCGTGCTCGACTTCGGCTGCGGCAGCGGCATCCTCGCGCTCGCCGCCCTCAAACTGGGCGCGGCCGGCGCGGTCGGCATCGACAACGATCCGCAGGCGCTGACCGCCACCCGCGACAACGCCGAACGCAACGGCGTGGCCGACCGGCTCGTGGTGTTCGCGCCCGACGCCGCGCCGCAGGACGCGTATCCGGTGGTGGTCGCCAACATCCTGGCCTCGGCGCTGATCGAGCTCGCCGACGTCCTCGCCGCGCGCACGGCGCCGGGCGGGCGGATCGCGCTGTCGGGCATCCTCGCCGGCCAGGAGGACGAGGTCTTCGCGCGTTATGCCACCGCGTTCGCCGACCTGCGCGCCGACCGGCAGGATGACTGGATGCGCGTCACCGGCATCCGCCGTGGTTGAATAGCCCTTCGTGAGCGTCGCCATCACGCCCCGGTGGGGACGATGCGCCGCCACGGATCGGAACGCGCATCCGGAAGGGGGCCGGCCATGAGCGAATCCACGTCGACCACGTTGCAGGACGACCCGACGCCGACCACGAGCGCGGCGTCGCGCGTCGTCCGCGTGCGTCCCGCGCGCCCGCGGCGCTGGCCGCTGATCGTCGCGGTCGCGGGCCTGGCGTTGCTGCTGGCGCTGCAACTGCTGCTCGCGCAACGGCATGCGCTGGCCGCGGACGCGCGCTGGCGGCCCGTGCTGGAAGCGCTGTGCGGCGCGCTGGGCTGCAGTCTTCCGCCGTGGCGCGAACCGGAGGCGTTCGCGCTGCTGGCGCGCAGCGTGCGCACCGACCCCGCCGCCCCCGGAACGCTGGTCGCCGAGGCCCGCTTCCGCAACGACGCGCGCTGGCCGCAACCGTGGCCGACGGTGTGGCTGGAACTGTCCACCGTCGATGGCCCGGTGGCCGCACGCGCGTTCCGTCCGGAGGAATACCGCCCGCACGACGCCGGCCCGATGCTCGCGCCGGGCCAGTCGGCGACCCTGCGCCTGCGCCTCGTGGAACCGGCGCCGCAGATCGTCGGCTACGTGTTCGACTTTCGTTGACCACTCATCCGCCAGACAGGGACACACTGTGGATGCGGTCGCATACCTCGTAGCCCGTCGCGTTGCCGCGCCAGACAAGGTGACGCTAGACTCGGTCGCCCGCGCCGCCTCGCCGGCCCCGCCGCGTGACCTCCCCGTGTCGCCTTCGAACAGCGATCGCTCCGACCGTTCCAGCGCGCGCGTGCCGCTGCGCGATCACGTCGCGACCTCGATCCGCCGCTACCTCGGCGACCTGAACGGCAGCGACGTCGACAACCTCTACGAGATCGCGCTGCGCGAGCTGGAGATCCCGCTGTTCGCCGAGGTGCTGCGCCATTGCGACGGCAACCAGAGCCGTGCGGCGGCGATGCTCGGCATCCACCGCGCCACCCTGCGCAAGAAACTGCGCGATTACGGCCTGGCCTGAGCGGCGGCTCGTCGTCGCGCAGGAGCGGCTTCAGTCCCGATCCGCCTGTGACTGCAATCGATGGCGCATCGCTCGAAACCGCACCCGCCGGGCATCCGGTGACATCCGGTCGCGGCTGAAACCGCTCTACGGCGGCAGGGCCGCGCGCAGGCGGCCGGTATAATTCCGCGCCTTCCCCGCACCCTTCTCCCCCGCATGACCGCCGACCGCCTGCCCGTGCGCCGGGCCCTGCTGTCCGTTTCCGACAAAACCGGCCTGATCGAGCTCGCGCAGGCGCTGGCCGCTCGCGGCATCGAACTGCTCTCCACCGGCGGCACCGCCAAGGCGCTGCGCGATGCGGGGCTTGCGGTGCGCGACGTCAGCGACGTCACCGGCTTCCCCGAGATCATGGACGGCCGGGTCAAGACGCTGCACCCGAAGATCCACGGCGGCCTGCTCGGCCGGCCCGGCATCGACGAGGCGGTGATGGCCGAGCACGGCATCGCGCCGATCGATCTGCTGGTGCTGAACCTGTATCCGTTCGAGTTGGTCTCGGCGGATCCCGGCGCGTCGCTGGATGCGCTGATCGAGAACATCGACATCGGCGGCCCCGCCATGCTGCGCGCGGCGGCGAAGAACTTCGCCCGCGTCGCGGTGGCCACCGACCCCGCGCAGTACGCGGCGCTTGTCGACGAGCTCGAGGCCAACGACGGCACGCTGTCGGCGCAGACCCGCTTCGCGCTTGCAGTCGCCGCGTTCAACCGCGTGGCCCAGTACGACGCCTGCATCAGCGACGTGCTCTCCTCGATCCAGGACGACGGCACGCGCGCGCTGTTCCCGGCCCAGCAGAACGGCACCTTCGTCAAGGTGATGGATCTGCGCTATGGCGAGAACCCGCATCAGCAGGCGGCGTTCTACCGCGACCTGTGGCCGGTGCCGGGCACGCTGGCGACGTTCACCCAGTTGCAGGGCAAGGAGCTCAGCTACAACAACCTCGCCGACGCCGACGCCGCGTGGGAGTGCGTGCGCCAGTTCGAGCGACCGGCGTGCGTGATCGTCAAGCACGCCAACCCGTGCGGCGTGGCGCAAGGCCCCGACTGCGGCAGCGCCTACGAACTGGCCTACGCCACCGATCCGACCTCCGCGTTCGGCGGCATCATCGCGTTCAACCGCACGCTCGATGTGGCGACCGCGCGCACGATCCTCGAACGCCAGTTCGTCGAGGTGCTGATCGCGCCCGATTACGAGCCCGGCGCGCTCGACGCCGCGAGGAAGAAGGCCAACGTGCGCGTGCTGCGCATTCCGCACGGCGAGGGCCGCAACGCCATCGACATCAAGCGCGTCGGCTCCGGCCTGCTGGTGCAGACCGCCGACATCCGCGAAGTCGCGCGCGACGAGCTGAAGGTGGTCACGCAGCGCGCGCCCACCGAGGCCGAGCTCGCCGACCTGCTGTTCGCCTGGCGGGTGGCGAAGTTCGTCAAGTCGAACGCGATCGTCTACGCAAAGGACGGCCGCACCGTCGGCGTCGGCGCCGGCCAGATGAGCCGCGTGGTGAGCGCGAAGATCGCCGCGCTCAAGGCCGAGGAAGCCGGCCTCGCCGTGCCCGGCTCGGTGATGGCCTCCGATGCGTTCTTCCCGTTCCGCGACGGCATCGACGCCGCCGCCGCCGCAGGCATCCGCGCGGTGATCCAGCCCGGCGGCTCGATGCGCGACGCCGAAGTGATCGCCGCCGCCGACGAGCACGGCATCGCGATGGTGTTCACCGGCATCCGCCATTTCCGCCACTGACGGGCGTGAAACGCTTTGAGCCACGGATCCGCGCGGATGAACGCGGATAAGGCTTTGCAAGAATCAAGCTTTATCTGTGTTCATCCGTGTCGATCCGCGGCAAGAAGAGCCTTCTCTCACTCCCCACGCCCGCGCCAGATCGCGTGGTCCACGCCCTCGCCCAGTTCGGGATAGCGGCTGATGTGGAACTCCGGCGAAAGCCCGCGCGCGAGCTGACCCTCGTAGTCGCGCGTCAGCTTCACCACCACGGCTGACAGGCCAACCAGCGCGACCAGGTTGATCGTCGCCATGATCGCCAACGCCGCGTCCGCCGCGTTCCACACCAGCTGCACCTTCGAATACACGCCCCACACGATCACGCCGAGCGCCGCCAGCCGCAGCGCGAGCAGCGCGCGGTGGCCGCCGCCGAGGTAGACCAGGCCGCTCTCGGCGTACGAGTAGTTGCCGAGGATGGTGGTGAACGCGAAGAAGAACAGCGCGATCGCGACGAACGCGCTGCCGTGGTCGCCGAAGAACACCGTCATCGCGCGCTGCGTCACCACCACGCCGTCGTTGGCGCCGAACTCGTAGGTGCCCGACAGCAGGATGATCAGTGCGGTCGCGGTGCAGATCAGCAGGGTGTCGATGAACACGCCGAGCGACTGCACGAAGCCCTGGCTGGCCGGATGGTGCGGCACCGGCGAGGCGGCGGCGGCGACGTTCGGCGCGCTGCCGAGCCCGGCCTCGTTCGAATACAGCCCGCGCTTGACGCCGTTGAGCATGGCCGCGGCCAGTCCGCCGAGCACGCCGCCCACCGCCGGCTCCAGCCCGAACGCGCTGCGCAGGATCAGCGCGAACGCGGCGGGCACCTGCCCGAGGTGGGTGAGGACCACCCAGCCGGCCAGCCCGAGGTAGCCCAGCGCCATGAACGGCACCACCCATTCGGCGAAGCGCGCGACCGAGCGCAGGCCGCCGAAGATCACCACGCCGGTGAGCAGCACCAGCCCGATCGCGATTTCCATCTGCCCGAACCCGAACGCGTGCTGCAGCGAACCCGCGATCGCGTTCGCCTGCACGCTGCTGAAGATCAGCCCGTAGGAGAACAGCAGGCAGGCCGCGAACAGCGTGCCCATCCAGCGCCGGCGCAGCCCGCGCGCCATGTAGTGCGCCGGCCCGCCGCGGTACTGGCCGGCCTCGTCGCGCACCTTGTAGAGCTGGGCGAGCGCGCTTTCGGCGTAGGCCGTGGCCATGCCGAGCACCGCGGTGCACCACATCCAGAAGATCGCGCCCGGCCCGCCGAGCGCCATCGCGATCGCCACCCCGGCGATGTTGCCGGTGCCCACGCGCGCGGCCAGCGTCGTGCACAGCGCCTGGAACGGCGAGATGCCGGCGGCGTCGCCGGCGGTGCCGCGGCCGATCACCTTCAGCATGTGCGGGAAGCGGCGCACCTGCACGAAGCGCAGGCGCAGGCTGAAGAACAGCCCCACCGCGAGCAGCGCGTAGGTCAGGAAGTAGTCCCACAACAGGCGGTTGACCGCGCCGATCACCGGCGCCAGCACCGCTTCGATGCCCTGCAGCAACACGTCCATCGGCGAAGTCCTCGCGAAGAGGCGGCGATGCTAGCAACCGATTCGCCCGCGCAGGGCCGCTCGCGTACCATTTCCGGCCTTCGCAACGCAGCGTTACGCCAGGAGCGGGCAATGAAGGTTCTGGTGATCGGATCCGGCGGTCGCGAGCATGCGCTCGCGTGGAAACTGGCACAGTCCGCGCGGGTGGACGAGGTGCTGGTGGCACCCGGCAATGCCGGCACCGCGCACGAGGCCAAATGCCGCAACGTCGCCGTCGGCGCCACCGACATCGACGGCCTGCTGGCGCTGGTCGAGCGCGAGCGCGTGGCGGTCACCGTGGTCGGCCCGGAGGCGCCGCTGGTGGCCGGCGTGGTCGACCGCTTCCGCGCCGCCGGCCAGCGCATCTTCGGCCCGACCGCCGCCGCCGCGCAGCTCGAAGGCAGCAAGGCGTTCGCCAAGGACTTCCTCGCCCGTCACGGCATCCCCACCGCGCACTACGCGGTGCACACCGACGTCGAGGCCGCGCTCGCCCACGTGCGCGCGAAAGGTGCGCCGATCGTGGTCAAGGCCGACGGTCTCGCCGCCGGCAAGGGCGTGATCGTGGCGATGACGCTGGAGGAAGCCGAAGCCGCGGTGCGCGACATGCTGGCCGGCAATGCGTTCGGCGCCGCCGGCTCGCGGGTGGTGATCGAGGAGTTCCTCGACGGCGAGGAGGCCAGCTTCATCTCGATGGTCGACGGCACGCACGCGCTGCCGATGGCCACCAGCCAGGACCACAAGCGCGTCGGTGACGGCGACACCGGCCCCAACACCGGCGGCATGGGCGCGTATTCACCCGCGCCGGTGGTCACGCCCGACGTGCACGCGCGCATCCTGCGCGAGATCGTCGAGCCCACCGTGCGCGGCATGGCCGCCGACGGCGTGCCGTTCACCGGCTTCCTCTACGCCGGACTGATGATCGACCGCAGCGGCGCGCCCAAGGTGATCGAGTTCAACGTGCGCTTCGGCGATCCGGAAACGCAGCCGGTGATGCTGCGCCTGCAGTCGGACATGCTCGACCTGGTCGAGGCCGCGATCGACGGCCGCCTCAACGACGTGCAGGCGCAGTGGGACCCGCGCCCCTCGCTCGGGGTGGTGATGGCCGCCGCCGGCTACCCCGGCACGCCGCGCACCGGCGACATCATCAACGAGTGGGACGCGCCGCTGCCGGAGGACGTCAAGGTCTTCCACGCCGGGACCCGACTCGAAGGCGGGCACGTCGTCACCGCCGGTGGCCGCGTGCTCACCGTGTGCGCGCTCGGCGACACCGTGGCCACCGCGCAGCGCAAGGCGTACGAGGCGGTCGCCGGCATCTCCTGGACCGGCGAGTTCCACCGCCACGACATCGGCTGGCGCGCGATCGAACGCGAGCGCGCCTGACGCGGGTCGCCAGCGCATGCGCGCCGATGTCGCGCACTTGGCACGCAGGCATCGCGCGGCGTGACGCACGCCGCGGCATCCTGAGGGTTTCCACCCTTGCCCCGGCCGTCGCCGCCCCGCGACAGTGCCGCCCGGGGGGATGCCAATACACGTCCAGGATGAGTTCACACGCCAGCGCGAGCTGGATGCCTACCGCATCGTCGACACGCTGCCGCAGGCGGCCTACGACGACATCGTCCGGCTCGCCGCGCACCTGTGCGGCGCGCCGGTGGCGCTGGTTTCCCTGCTCGATCGCGAGCGCCAGTGGTTCAAGGCGCGGGCCGGCTTCGAGCGCACCGAGATCGAACGCCGGATCGCCTTCTGCGAGCACGCGATCCGCGCGCCCGGGCGGCTGCTGGAAGTGGCCGACGCCGCCAACGATCCGCGTTTCCGCGACAACCCGCTGGTCGCCGGCCCGCACGGCGTGCGTTTCTATGCCGGCATGCCGCTGGTGACGCCGGAAGGCGCCGCGCTCGGCACGCTGTGCGTGCTCGACCGCACGGCGCGCCGCATCGCGCGCGCGGTGGCGGGCGCGTTGCGTCCGCAGGAGGGTTGAGATGACCGCGCTCGCGGTGCTGCTCGCCCTCGCTGCCTGGCCGTTGCTGAGCCTGGCGATGCCCCGGCATCAGCAGGACGTGCTCGGCCGGACGCTGCCCGCGGCCCGTGCGCGCGCGCTGCGTGCGGGCGGGATCGTCGCGCTGGCGGCCAGCCTTGCGGGCTTCCTGCGCGCGCACGGCGCCGAGCTCGGCGCCATCCTGTGGACGCTGACGCTGATGCTGGGGGCGCTGGCGTGGGTGCTGGCGCTCACCGCCTGGGCCGCCCGGCGCGCTGGCGCGACGCGCGCGCGCGACGCACGGCGTCGCCGCGGTTGAACCGCAGCGCCCGCGACGCTCGCAACGCAATCGCGCGACCCCGCGCACGACCGGGCGAATCATCCCGGAGCGACCGCCGCCTCCGCCAGCGGCAGACGCAGTTCGAACGTCGAGCCCTGGCCCAGCCCGGGGCTCGCCGCGGTCAGCGTGCCGCCGTGCAGTTGCGCCAGGCTGCGCGCCAGCGCCAGGCCGATGCCGAGCCCGCCCATGCCGCGCTCGGGCGCGGTTTCCGCCTGCACGAACAGGTCGAACACGCGCGCCAGCAGCGCAGGCTCCATGCCAATGCCGGTGTCGCGCACGCGCACCACCGCCTCGCCGCGCTCGCGCGTCACCTCCACCACGATCGTGCCGCCGGGCGGCGTGTACTTGGCGGCGTTGTTGAGCAGGTTGCTGACGATCTGGGTGATGCGGGTGGGATCGGCCTGCAGTTCCAGCTCGGGCGCGTCCGTCACCAGCTCCAGCCGGTGCCCGCGGCTGTCCACCAGCGCGCCGGTCTGCTCGATCGCCGCCGCCACCAGATCGCCCAGCCGCGCGCGCTGCCGACGCAACCGCACCAGCCCGCGCGTCACCCGCGAGACGTCCAGCTTCCGCCTTCTTAAGCCCGGCTCAGCAAACCTGATCACCCTTAACGCCATCGCTGACGCAATCGACCGCATTCCACGGTGACTCAGCGACACACCGCCACACGCTGGGCCAAGCGCGTGCACAAACACAACAGCCCGGCAAGTCACGTCTTATCTTCCTCCTTCATCAGCCTGGCGGTTGAGTGTGGCTATGCGCCCATCTGACCAGGATGTCGTGGAGCTGAGAGGGCTCGAACGCGACGTCCCAGCACCATGACCCGAACCCGCCTCTTGAGTTGACTGCCTTGACCCATGTGTCTAGGGCTGCACGCTTCGCTCGGTTCTGGTCGTCGTCCTCGCCCTTGATCTCAAGCACCAACGTTCTGCCGTTCACCAATCGCACCAAGAAGTCAGGCACGTAGCGGCGCTTGGCACCGTTCCACATGTAATAGATGTGGAACCCGAGGTGATCGTTCTTCGCATAGGCACTGACCAGATCGCTTGTCTCCATGACATTCGCCGCATGTGCCTCCCATGCTCCAT
>QEWY01000109.1:0-10051 GCA_006503575.1 Baylisascaris schroederi
GAGAAAAATTTGATCTACCAGCAGGACAAAATAAAAGGTTGGTAGATCAAATTTTCCGGTCTACCAATTTTTTCGATCTATCAAAGTAGATCGGAGAAACGCCAGATATTGTGACGATCTGATACTTCCCGAAGAACCTGACCTGAGCTCGACCGGTTCAAGCACGAACGAGACATGAGAAATCCAAAATGTTTCATGGTCCAGAGCACTGTTGAGGCCGACCTTGCCACAACAGTGTTGTGTCAGGAAAGAATTCAAAACGATCCAAGAAAGAAATAAAATTGGATAGAAACAAAACCAGGTTTGACATGGTAGATCAATCTTTTTTATCTACCATTGTATTTTGTTTCCGAATTCACGTGTTGATTTCAGTTTCATAGACGAAGAAACTTCATCCGAGAAATCTGATAGCGATTCGTTGGTATAGAGCGTTGTCGATGAACTCAAAACGCTTACGAGACGTATGCGACGAGTATCAATTGCAAGGCTAGTTTTTGTATCATCCTATTTCATCTTTTTTGGGTCATTTTAAATTCTATGCCGACACAAAACTACATCTCTTCTGTGCCTGGGCTTCATGCACTTCGTCAATAAAGCCCAGGCAGAGAAAGAGAAGAGCTAAGGGGGATGTGGCACTGTCATGGCAAGGTCGATCTCAACAGTTTTCTGGACCACGAAGCATTCTGGATTTTTCAATTCTCTTTCATGTTTGAACCAGTACAGTTCAGGTCAGATTTTTCGGGAGGTATGAGGTTGTCACAATATCGGGCATGTTCTTCACCGTGGTTAACAAGGGCACAATCGACGCATCAAACGATCTAGGCATACACATTTGCACTCAACTACACATATTCTGGTAAGCAATTTGCTCACTCCTATGAAATCCCATCCCACGTACTCTGATAAGCAGTTTACCCATTCCTACAGTTGTCTCGGATGGAGATTTGTGAATCCTTCCCTTCACAAAATGATCGCTCCTGTTCTACTACTTTATAATGCTTTTTCAACACTACATATAACCGATATGGTTAACAATAACCATTTACGTTTCTATAACCATATATCGTTTATTAACATCTATAATACGCTCACGTACCTTTTTCGATCAACTCGAAAAATATACGCTCGTTTTTTGGAGTGGTTTGGTCGTTTGGAGGCGATCAGAAATTTCGACGGGGCGACGATCTGAAAATGCGAGTCGAATCCGAATTCAGCCCAAAAGCATTTCGCTTATATTTTTTTTAGACATTTTATTAGGCTTTTGATAAATTACGTAAGATAGAATATCTAAAGATTTCAAGCTTCTCTTTTTAAAGTTATCCCTGAGGAGACGGGAACTCAACAAATCCTATATTTCAGTGTACTGGAGTAACACGCATTGTGGGCAGTCGTTAATGGACGGACGCTACAGCAATCTTTTTGCTGCAATCTTTTTTCTGGTACTATGCTATCAGTGTTGTGTAGTGAAAATTTTGTTCTGTGTAAAGCAATTCTGTATGCCTTACCAAATAAATAGGTCCCCATTCTTCATTGCATCATTTTTTCTTCTTGTTGCTGTATAACGAGGAGAGCATTTTCGTTGCGCATTGTCGATATATGCATCTTCGGTTGCTTTGCCTTCGCATTGTTTGGCCCTTTCTTTTTGCAATCACTCAAATCCGCTAGCATATGGAGATAAACAACCTATTTAGCGAGCAATATAACACCCTAAGCTCATGTAGATATCATGGAAAGAAACTACAATCAATAGAATTATTTGATGCCTTAGAGCCTTAATTCGGTGAAATCTGCCGATTAGATTGTTAGATAAGCTTTCCAAGCTCTAAGACTAAGTGACCCGCTCTCTCCGGTATGCATTTAACATCTCAGCATTAATGCATGCATACACACATCACAAGTCTTTTCGAATTATATGTCGGAAAAACTCAAAAAATGTGTAATACACAAAGCCTACTGTCGTAAACATCGAATACGGTTAATGTACACATATAATATCAATGGTGCCTAGAAGATGCGAAAAGAATGAAAAAATTCCGTATTTATTTGTAAAATAAATTAGCGCAAGTTTCTGAATGCGCTATCAGTTGTCAGGTACCGGCTGTCAGGATTTCTTTTAATTTCAACGATTCGTAAATGTACATATGCATACATTTATTTTTTTGGCCATTTTAAAGGCCTAAGTAATGCCGGCGATTGCAACACCTCGTCTTTTGTTTTCATATTTGCTCATTGCTTCTTCCGGTCGTCTAAGAAAACGTGACTATGTATACGGATGTATAAATTACTAGGCCAGCATACTACATTTGCTTATTTCATCAACTTTCAATAGTGGAACAGAAAATTTGTTTCACTGAATAAGAGAATACCATCACACGATCAGAATAAGGCATACCTTTCCAATATGATGATCGTTTGTATCGTTTGCTTTCATCGAGTACATTCTAAACACAAGTTATTTAGACGGTTGCTATGCACACAGCTTAACACAACAACTCACTACAATTGTCTCTATTCCTAAAAGGTGGTCATTAAAATGTTCGCTACTTTCTGGCAACTAAAAGTTGATTTTATTAAATCCGACCATTTAAATTATTATAGAGGACGCTGGAGCATTTTCTTTTTCATTTGTAATTTTAAAATATATGCAAAGCATACTTTCTCTTTAATAACATAATCCAGCTTGCAAAAAATGAAGCCAGAAATCATCAGATACTGTGACCGTTTTTTGAGGTATGGAAGATTCCAGCAAAGTATTAAAGCTCGTTTAAAGCGAGCAAAAAGAATCCGAGGAAGTGACACACACGCAAGCACGCACGCACGCACACACCACACACTCACACACCACACAACACACCCACACACCGATTAGCAAGCAAGACAGAAGCCTGTTTATATCTTTGGCTACGGCCCAGAAGGGATGGGGAGATCATAGCCTACATGGGGGAAATATCACATCAAGGTCAGCTCAAGTGTGAGCAAAACAAGTTTCCATACAAGATGAAGATCACAACGATCAGAGAGACCACAAAAACTCAACTGATCTCCCTTTGATCCCCATTTCATCTCCACAAGAACCCCCAAAAACTCTTATCCCCATTTGATCGTAACAGATCATTCGTTGACACCACACACTCACACACCACACAACACACCCACACACCGATTAGCAAGCAAGACAGAAGCCTGTTTATATCTTTGGCTACGGCCCAGAAGGGATGGGGAGATCATAGCCTACATGGGGGAAATATCACATCAAGGTCAGCTCAAGTGTGAGCAAAACAAGTTTCCATACAAGATGAAGATCACAACGATCAGAGAGACCACAAAAACTCAACTGATCTCCCTTTGATCCCCATTTCATCTCCACAAGAACCCCCAAAAACTCTTATCCCCATTTGATCGTAACAGATCATTCGTTGACATGATATCACGAGATTTCTTCTAAGCTCACTTGAGAACCAAAGCAGCCGTCAAAATTAAAATGCATTCCATTTTATGCAAGTTTCCTCACTCTACAAAAATCGTGATAGGCTACAATTTAATAAAGAAAGTGACGGCAGTTACTGAAGCATTCAGAGGATTATCATTCAGCTAAGGCATGCTGCATGTCCTGAATGCGTTCATTGGTCAAAATGTAGCACTTCTGCCGATGTACTTTTTGATTATGGGTATGCAAATTTAGAAGCTTAGGTTTATGCTGGACCTAAGCTGTGTTTAAAGAGTTGACCCATTGAATTCATGCTACACAAACCTCATTACCGTCGACAACCTAGTGCAGTACATCGTCTTGTCGAACGATATTTCAAGTTCCTTATATCTTCTCGAATGTGACCTGGGAAGCTAAACCGCTCCACACTGGATCTACCTACGAGAGGTTTACAACTTATCGCAGCGCTATATGATCGAATAAAATTTGCATGAATTCTTAATCGTCATCGAAACATACTACAATATAAAACTGATCCCCGCAGATAGGAAAATTCGCTAGATGCTCGAATCGTCTTCGATGAATTTGGTCAAGTTAGAATCAATAAATGGTCATCGCATATTCGTTATTATTATTAACACACATGAAGTATGTAAGATGTTAGACCAGAAAAATATAGAATAGCAGTTAGTCCTTTATGAAACAGTAACCATTAAAAGTGGGACCGATTTTACAGCTGCATCAACGTTTTTGAAATTACACATTTATCTGAATTTGATAAGATTTGTTAGCGTTTTTTATTAACCTACAGCATATCAATTTTCTTGAGAAAAGCACATCCACACATTGTCAACACTCACAAAAAGAGTCATTTTATAGTCTTTTACAATACTAACATAAATAGAGTGAATCAACTGAATTCGCCACACCGACAAATCCTTTAAAGAAATAGAAAATATAGAAGGAAAGGAATTAATTTTAAAAAATTGACGTTAAATGTAACCACATCAAGAAGTAAATAAAACAACTTGTGATTACATGTAGTTCAAACATTAATATAAGCAGGAAAACATATAGGTATACGAGTTCAAAAGGTAACACTTCAAAATATGATTTCAGCATTAATTGCATACTTAGTAGTATGAAGATCAGAAGAAATTTTGCGACCACTTATAGGACAGATATCGGTTTTGAATCAATAAATGTTTGTTCCTAAAGAGATGGGAAAAAACATTTTTTGTCGCTCAACATCCTTGCATCTTCACTTTAATAAAATTAACAATGTTAAAAACGAATAAGAAATGGTAGAGATAAGTCAACGACAAGCATATGTTACATTCAGATATTAGTATTCGATCAAAAGATCGCTAGCTGTTTTTTCAAATATATTTGTAAAGAGATATTACAACATTTACACGAACCGGCCCACTACTTCATCATAACATCCGATGTTACGGCTTACAACAACTTTTACTAAAAAAGAAAATAAAAGATATAGAAATAGCAATACTACACATACCAACGACCACCTCAAACTGCAAAGAATCAAATGGCCATTGCAAAAGATTCCTGCGCCAAATGTGTTTTGTTTTTTTTTTTGCAAAGAAAAGACCCTTGTGACGTTACACCACGTCTTTGTAACAAATATCCTCATCGACCCCACTCAATTTGGTTGAGCGTAAGAAAGAAAAAAAAAACAATAACTGAAAGTTTACGCGTCATGGTGAAACAACGTCTGGATTCGTGAATTTGTTTAGAGAAACAACAGGATACCATCTACTGGGTCATGTCATAAGCGATATGAGTAAATCACTGCAGCAGTTCATTTCAACACCTAGCTCAAGGTGGCTAGCCACGCAGTGGGATGCAACGTTCGAACATTTTTCCCCATCTCCTCTCCAACAGACGTGACCAATATCCCGCCACCTTTGGTGGACGTCTGAGGGACAAAGTCCGTGATAACATCATTACCTACAGAGGAACTTCACGGCGACTATCATATTTGGAACTTTGCACTGCAGCATACTTCTCGAGTTTGTCGCATACCTCTGAATATTAATATATGGGATGTGAATATTAATATACGGAGAGACAGTTGTGCGTACAGATCCCAAAGAGTGCATCTTGACATCTGTGCGCAGGAATGGTTCCCTCAGCTTCCTCATTCGATACCAGCGTTCCCTTTCCCTTCAACGGGCTCATCTCATGCTTTCACAAAAATGCATCAAAATTGAAAGCATGTAAAAAAGTACAATAGGTTATGCGGAAATTATTTCGCAGTTCCTCCCTCCTCCCTTCCCCACCCCTCTCCTCTCTATTTGAATCTATGCTGAGTTGTTTGAAGAACGGAAGGAAGAGAATTAACTAACTGCTAAAGCAAGCACAAAAAAGTACTAGATATGTTAAAGCAGGAAAGCATTACCCTTGCCAAAACAATAGAAAGGTATATCTTTAACTTGCCCTTTACCCATGCAGAAAGCAATATTCACTTGTGGTTTGAGGATATGCACTGTTTAAGTGATGCATATATCACTTGTTCCACCACTCGTGGCGCAAGTGGCACTGATGATAAGCGCAAGAAAATGAACACGAAAGAGAAAACGTTAGCGCAGGTAAGCCAATATAAAAGGTAACAGTTTCAAAAAACTAGAGAGACGCACCCTTGACCTGACACCAAAAATGCTTTTGAATTTCGCTCACCTGGCCAAGCAGTATTTGATGTCATAAATCAGTACAACAAGGAGTCATACGACATAGTTCACGCCTACTAAATCGTATAATTCCTAGCTCGAGCAGCAGTTGAATTGACACCACCGGAAGATAGTCACATCTACATAATAAATATTGAAAAATGGCAAAAATATATACGGAGATTTAAAAAACCACTGAAAAGTTGCTAGAGATTCAACAAGAGATAAAATAAACATAACGATGAGTAAGTGAAAACTTTCGAGAATCCGCACCAACCCATATCACCATCTGAGATATGAAGGATGGGGCTGTTGGATAATGGTGGAGTACTAAAGAAACCTCAACGGTATTAGTAAAATTAGCGCAAATAATATGCATAAGAAAGTTAACCACAATTCATCAGATACACCACAAACACAACCTTCGATGTGAAAGAACGATTGATGACGAAACGCGCCGCGTTCACCAACGAGCCGCGTACGTCTTCTCAAATGTTCCTCATTTCAAGCAACACAACGACGCCCACTCGAATACAATAAAACAGAAAGTGGGTGTGACCCTACAGTACTCTCATGATATCCAGCCATTCAGCGCTCTTCACCAATATTCGCACTATAGAGGGGCGAATGAGGCAGTGCGCTTTCTTGGGCGACCGCTAATGCTTAGACTTCTTTGGAATCCCTGCTTGGCCGGTTATAGCGATTGGTATATTCGCAGTTTGGTAGCACTTGAAGGTGCACTTACATTCCGAGGCACTTCCTATTTAGTATTTAATGGGAGGATTATTTGGGAGATGCTGCATCTTCTTTGCAGATGAACAAATCAAAGTTTTCACTGAGGGTACAAGATACGTTAAGGCGTATTTGTTCTTGCCTAGAATTTCGGAGTAGCTTGCACTTCTGTATTTCAGCTAACCGGGGCAGCTGGTTGTATTAAAAATGTGACAAAGCTAGTAACAATCTACTTTCATTAAAAAAATTAGCTCGTGGTAACAAAAAGAACTCGTTTTCGTTCCGTTCCCGATCGGCCAATCAGGACTAGTGCCCAAAGTTTCGTGTACTGGTGCACTCCAGTCGTCGAGGTCAAATTGAGAATCTAAGGATTGCTCAGGTTATCAGCAGGCTTCATCAATGATTGTTTTTGATCGTGGTATCGGCAGAAATAATGTTCTTTCTAATTTGCGAACAATCAACCCCGTTGACGAGGTCGATCCAAAATAATACCATTTCCGGAACCTAGGCGTTCGGGAACATCCCAAGATGAAATGTGACGATGATTTGAGCAGTCTTGAAATTCTCGACTTCACCTCGATGATTAGGGCCATTCCAAGTACTGAAAAACCCTTTTAGTGTTCACGAGTATCAGAC
The DNA here is from genome assembly GCA_006503575.1 of Baylisascaris schroederi. Lineage (NCBI taxonomy): Eukaryota > Metazoa > Nematoda > Chromadorea > Rhabditida > Ascarididae > Baylisascaris > Baylisascaris schroederi. Next base: position 7,486 of record QEWY01000109.1, read on the forward strand.
AGATAGATGAGCATGCACCTACGAGACAACACAGCACATCATCAAATGCAGTTTTTGCAAGAAAAAGATATATATATATATATATATATATATATATGTTCAACATTTGTGAAAATAAAGCCGACTTCACCTATTCCTGATTCAGGCAAAAATTAAAATTCCGAAATCTAATTATAGCATCTACTTCTACCGTACAAACTAGAAGTAGATGCTATAATCAGATTAAAAAATGCGCCTAACCTATTCGCTAAGTAGAAGAACAAACACATCACAAAGTAAAATGGCTGATTTAGCCATTAGTCTAAGCAAGACGAAGATTGAGGCCAATGGCTTAGGCCAAATAAAGCAAAATGAATGACGCAAGTGTAAATCCAGAATGCGGCATCATTATTCAATGAATGTTGCTTTTGCAACTATGAGGACAGAGGCCTAAAATACATAACATGAGATTACTTATCACTGGGAAAAGCAAATAAAAATTGAATATTCTCGAAAAATAGAGGAGGGAGATACGAAATGGGTGGCTGCCGTTTGGGTTACACACGCGCGCGTATTGCATGCTGCATCGATAGAAGCGGCCACGTTCTAATGCACACATTCAACAACACTCTTCTATGGAATGTACGTTATGCCCCTCCTTTGACCGCTAAATGAAAATTCACGTCACAACACTTCTTTCCTCTCCCCTTTCCCGTCTAAACTCGATTAGCTTTAAATAGACTCACATAATAACCTCTCGGAGAAGGGGAAGGACATAATCATATGTGAATGTACAAAAGTGCTACATCTGCATTCTAAATAACAGTTGAGGGAATATTACAAATAACATAGAAGAAAACAACAAAAAAGAAAATAAATAAAAAAATAGCATAATGAGTTAGCATCAAAACGATCAACGTCACTATAGATTATTTTGCAGAATCTATCAAGTTCTCAAAGTTGGCTTAATTCGTTTCATTGTGATCCGAAAATTCATTGCCTATTCATTTGTAAGCAATCTAGATTTACCACAGTAAACAAAACTTCTACTCCATACAATCTATAATAGTAAGTTACCTATCAATATTATAAGTACAACAATAATAACTCTGGGCTCTTTGAAAAAAACTTTATTACCATAGTAGTTCAAGAAATTCCACAACTTTATTAATCAAGAAATTCCACAACTCTCAGTATGATTTAAATAAAAGAGGAAATTAAGATGATGCAAGGACAAATAAAATGCCCATTGCGTAGAAAAGAAAGTAAGCTTTTGATAGCAATTATTGTCACTTACGATGAACGGATCTTCATCACTCGAACCTATCATTGATTTGAAGCGAAAAGTAGTTCGCCTCTGCGTCCAATAATTTTCATTAAATCAGCTTCATCGTATCCCCTCCCTTCAATCAGAAGCGTCCACCTTTCGTCGCTGATAATATCCGCAAGTTCTGAAAACATTCCGCAATGACTAATTTGAATTATTGCGCAGTGTTTTCAGAGTGAAAACCTCTCAACCGCCAAATCTTTGCAAAAAAAAGAAGAGGAAAAATAATAACAACCAAAAATTATTCACCTATATGCACTGACTTTCTCCAGCCACAATGGCTTAAAATACATAAAAAACAAACCTGAGAGCTTGCATCTCCTGAACAGTCGAAGTGTCACCATCTTGGGAAACCTTCTGCATCGAAGCTGCCATACTGTCTTTGAACATACTCGCGTTCTTTATGTGAAGAACTGGGCATTCTGTAGACGGCGTATCCATTTTACGCCTACGTTTCTTCATACAACACCTAAACGGAATATAATAAACAACAATGATGAACAAAAAAACTACATTTACTCTCGCTACCTGTAGCTTTTGCTGTTACAGTATTCGATGAATCGCTTACTTACGTACGATAACAAACAAATACGACACCGACCACGACCAGAAAAATGCAGTAAAGAGGAGTTTTCTACGCAGTGTACGACTCAGTTTTCACTGGTAAAATCTCTGCCACAATGAAACTCTACATTGCTACATCCTACAAATTGATCATAGTAGACCAACTCTGTCTTCTAACTCTCATGGTTGCAAGCATGGAACTTTATGCAAAATCATAGTCAATGCTTTCAATTTGTGCCAAAAAAGCATAAGCTCACGTTTATTATAAAATCATGGACCTCGTGCAAAAAGAGGTAAAGGAGAGCACAGTATGCCGCCACAGCTGGCAGTACACGGAACTGCATCGATGTCGAAACCAACTAAGCGGTTCGAAGGGGTGGAGGTGAGATTGGTTTCTTTAAATAAAGAGTGAACGGCAAACTATAACATTAAGGGCGCTGAATTTACTCAGTCTTAAGGGGTGATGGCCTATAAAAATAAGTTTAAAAATATTTCTTCACACTGCCTCATGAATAGCACATAGCCTAGCACACAGATGAGACCCAATATGAGTACTTTTTTTTTTACCAAATATCGTCCATTTTTTAATGCTTTACTTACCCTATTATTGCTAGTCTAATTTAAAGGTGCTGATGATATGCTGTCTCCTCCCACCAGTTCAATGAACCAACAGGTAGCATAGTCAATATCAAGTGA
>QEWY01000110.1:0-10078 GCA_006503575.1 Baylisascaris schroederi
ACAGCAAGACCTATTTGAACGGAATACATTACACCTAGAACCTGGAACAACAACGATGGGACACCCCCTCTAATAAGCAGGTTTCACAAAGACGTGTGATGTTGGAAGCACCAATGCGCTGAGTGACTCTTGCAGCGGAAGCTTATTCAAGAATTCGTGCCACATTGGTTTCCTTTGATCGAATGGATGATCAATCATGGGCCTCGCGATCCTGAGTATTCCCACGATTCTGCCTGCGGAAACGTTTCATAGAACTCTGGGTTTTTTCTCATCTCTCCATATCATCCGACCATTCTTTACAACGAATGGGGTGATTGTCTGCTGATTTCGCCTATACTTCCGGCGCTAGTACCAATGCTTTTTTATTTTCTTCAACCATTAAAGACGGACGGATGAAATCCATCGCCCTCAGCTTGCGTGCTTTGCGAAGAAGCTATTCGCATCATGAGAGTACCCAAGAGTTACTTTTATAGGTGCCTTTGCACCTTCTTGCTGAGACCCTATTCTGAAGACCTGATGGGGACGGAATCAGTGTAATTACTTCGAAAATGTCTAGAGGCGTTCCACAGTGGACGTTATTTCTTCCACTGAGGGGACACCAGCAAATTCCGTAGAACCGACAAGTACGAGAGACCACTCGTGTTTGACCTTCAGTTTCTCATCGACCTCTTGAACTCCGTCCGACTATTGCTCGCCTTGATCGACCTCCTCCTTTGCAACTGCTAATCTTATGTTATCCATCACGATCACATAAATGCGCGAACTATCGGTCAAAGCCCATTGCTACCACTCGCCACTGATAGTACAAGGATAGGTACAAATAATGGTAGTGGTATTACTATTGGTACTGGTAGCTGTGCTTATAAATATGGGTACTTTTTTTTAATACTGGCATTTTCACCCGCAGTTATATTCGAGATATTATGATACTATGAATATCGTTCTAGGAATTCTTCATAACACTGTATACAACTATTCATATGGTTGTTGCAATTTTCCGAACTTCAGCGCATCTTTTGCAATTCATACATATTTCGCAACATTATCTCGTTGGATATATGTGTATTTGGGTACTATGTATGTCTGAAGGCAATGAAACTTCTTGGGTTTTATACATACCATCGACCCGATCTGTTGCAATGAGTATTGCAAAACTAACAGACCAATTTTTCCTCTATAAACCATTTGAATGAGGATGGAAAACCAGTTAATTTTATCGGAAACCATTTTATTACACTTGTACGCGTGTTTCACATGCTTTTTAACTTTACATTTTCGAAATGTATCTGGCGAAAACTCGGAAATGTTTTTTCGGTTTCATTTTGCAGAAGTTTTGGGAGTGCGAATCTGCGATGTCCTCTTGCATAAGTTAAAGAGCAAATGCAAAGTGTGTTTGTGCGAGGAAGTTTGTAGGTGCTGTAAAGTAAAAGTGAGTCGTTTGGAGACAGTTCCAAAACGAATCGAGAAAGGCTTAATGTGTCGCAAAACGTTTGATGTTTTACTAGGAAACGAAGCCAAAGTATACTGCAAAGCACCTCTTTGTTAATGTCGTGCCAGAGATCAATCATTCCCGTCACTTCCTACAAAAACCGGTCTGTTTGTGGCGTATCCCACCCAAAGTTTTCTAGCTTTTCTGTTATGCTGGCCAGTTGACTATTTTTGGAAACGATCCAGGTATATGATGAAAGGGTACCATCTGTTGTCAAACCCAGTACATAAAACTAATTGATCTCTTCACCTCGATTTATAAAATGGCCACTCAAAAAGCCATCCGCAAATTTGCATCTATTTTGGTAGAAGGCTCTACGAGTGAGTTGCAAGAACTCAAAGCGATTCTAGCAATTCCAGCTAAGCGAAGAAATTCTTTCTGCAATTCTAGAATTCTCTTAAATTTTGTTTGCTGCATTTGCTTTTATATAGCAACCATCTGCTCCAAACATGGCATCATGAACGATCGAACTGATAGCTCCGTCGTCTGTGTAAACTCATCAACGGGCGGGTTCCATACAGTCTTCTTCATAGGCACCAGTGCACAGCAGTGCAGTGAGATGCAATCAGAAGAAAGAACACGCGAACGCCCACGATTGAAGCTAGAAAGAACGACTGCTGCGGAAGGAATTATGAACAGGTGAGAGGTCACCCAGAAAGCTGCGGTGAAACTAATTTCCGCATCATGTCATGCATAATTTTAGCTCACATACGAGTATTAACGAGTGCAGAGGGGTATTTGTGAGATAAAGCAAAATACCAACGGACAAAGCGTGAACTTTCATCCCTGCCATTTTACGAAATACTCAACTCTGACACAAGCGAACGGTTAGAACAGATCAAGGCAGGCCTCGCAGCATCAACATGTGTTCATGCGACCGATTATGGGCTCAAATTTTGGTTGAACCAGCTGAAATAGTGAGTTTTCCCATTTGGTAATTGCTTCTTCGCAGTAATGCACATAATGATGATAAAACTAGACATGTGGATCTTGGAGCGATAGTGACACCTCATTATAATGGAATGGGTAGAATTTATGACGTTGAATCACACTGTGGTACAAAAATTGTTACTAAAATCACCTCGGATGTGGAGCTTCTGTTCATGTAAATCCAAGGGAGATCCTTCCACTTCCCTTAATTCCAACGCCAATCACTGTATCCGATTCCTGGAAAACTCTTTATTTAATTATGCAATTGGAAGGAGGACTTTTGATGGGTTTCCTCAATTTTTTCCCTGGGAATGTTTTATCGATCCCAGCACCCTTCCAAAACATGCTGCCACAACGATTAAAAGAATCTGGTTAAAAAGCCGTTCTGCAAAAAACTTATGTTTGCTTCCCTTCCCTCCTCTTCATTTCATATGGGAGGCTCAAAGGAGGTGTCAACTCTGGAACAGAAGTAGAAAGATCAACGTCGCATCTTTTCCTCTCTTACTGGCATGTCTCTTTATCTTCTAATTTCAAGATGCCGACAGTGAAGTTCGTCTTTTCAGATACCTTAATACATTCCACCTGCGTCTTCATTAGAACGATCACATTCCGTTCATCCGATTTGCGTACAGTATGATCTTGGAGAACGACCTCAGTCATAGGATTATTCACAAAGCATGCTTGCTCATTAAATCTCTTATCAAGTTGGTTCTTTTGGTACTTTATCCTACAAGCTTCAATGCTACTTCATAGTAAGTGCTGAAGAACTGTTGTTGCGGGGATATTAATCGAGCCGATTCGTTTCTTCCAACAACTCCCGGCTGGTGTGGCATTTAGCTTCTGGGCTTCAGATCTCGGTGCTCGACCGACCATTCCAAGCCCCTGAGGAGTGTTCCACTCCTCAACGGCTTGGAAAGAACAGAGCTCATGTGTCTGCATACGTCCAGTCGCCGATGATCGGAGAGGCAGTGTTTCATGCACAATATAATTCTTTGAAATGTATCACATTACACTTTCGTCGACGTGCCAAATGAACCATGACTTCAGTGTCTTCAACCAATATCAACCAATCAATATCATTGCCACACTACGTCGGCTGAATGCGTTGATTGGCTCTTCTATCATCATACCAACTTACAGTGCCCATTATCGTTATGCCTACATAGGAAAGGAATGAAATGAAGCAGACCAAGAACTGCCGAATTGAAGAATTCTTAACTGGTGCATGTAACAATCCTATGAAAGATCCATTCATAAGGAGCCACAACGAGTTTAGTGTAGTTCATGAATAATTTCGTCAATTCATCAGATCGTCGAGATGTGCATGAATTGAATTCTTCATTAAGAACAGTTTCATAAAAACACAACTATAACCCATGAGGTAATGGATAAGGCGACACTGCAATTGATATCAATTGCATGGCATATAAGAAATTGATCTTACAAAAAAGTTCTTGTTTTTGCTCGAGATTATTTTTGATTCTGATAGAACTTTCAATGCTCTTTCGAATGTACCTAGCCACTCTTTCCAAATCTTGTTTCTTTATATACTTATAGGCCCTGATTTATCGATGACCATGCAATTTTCGTCAACTGCACGGCATATAAGAAGTTGATCTTATGGAAAAGTTCTTGTTTTTGTCCAAGATTATCTTCGATTCTGATAGAGTTTTTAATGCTCTCTCAAATGTATTGAAATCGGTTGTCCGAATATCGGTTTCTTACTGTATATTTTCACATTTATTGCGACGATGTATTTCCGAATGACCAGTGCCACGTCGCTCGCTGAAGATGTGCACGGTCTCTCTCCGCATCTCTCTTGCGCCTGCGCTTTTGGCTAATGTTACCCACACCCAGCTTAAGACTATCTAAAACTGAAGCCATGAAATTTGATGAGTACAATGAAATCACAGAACAATTGTCTTTGCATCATTCAATGTTTCATTCACCTTAGATTGGCCCAACTTGATAACATTGTTATAGCAATTTCTACTCTTGGTTTACTTGCAGAACCCATAGATCAAGCTTTTGTATGTTTATATTATTTTAGCATAGATTTTCGAAAACATTTCTGACGAATCCTCATCCAATCGACGGACATTCCATTCCCTGAAATACCACTGGAATGATTTGCCTCATATTTATTGTGAGTGCCTCATTCAGCATATGAGATCTCTTTCTCGAATTACTCACATAATACACCTTAATCATTTTAATAGTTTTATCATTTTCCACGGATCTGTTGTTCCCTCGTGCGCTAAATCATTGTTGAGACTAGTGTTGTTTTATAAAGTAGTAAGTTGTACGCTTATATGAATGTACTCACTGAGTTGCTTCATGCTTCTGTCGTTTGTTATGTGCACTCGCCTTCGTTTGCCTCACGATGGCATCCAAAGCTATGAATTAATTGAAGTATCCGTTTGATATTTTTTCCATACCTATTGTGTTCGGTATTTGAGCTGCTGTACATCAATATTCCACCGTATATTCTGCGAGATCATCAGTAGTATTACCTATGCATTAAAATAGATGTAAGGGCTGTTATGAAAAGGGATGGAGGAGTGAGGGGAAAGGAACGATGGATGCCTGGGATACAATGCCTCTTAAGACTTATGCTTACCTACGTCTGTGAGGTCACGAAAGTGTCGGCGAACGAAAACATTCCAACATACTTTGTTCGATCAGTGATCATCTTTCTCCCATACAAATAGATTCTTTTGAACGTAACCCTTAAGGCGAAATTATTCCCACTTGGGAAGTCATACAACCCATTACTCATGCAACTTTCAAAGAAACCTCACGTGAAACATTGCTACGTGAACTTCATGCTTCTGCACTAATCTATAACCATTCACCGACAGTTTCTTACATATCTTCATTCTGTAATATTTTTTAAGATTCACTAATCATTTTGTTTTGGCTTCTGACTGTTTTATTTTCGCGAGGTTAGCACCACTCGCTTTTATTGCTGAAAATACATCTCGTCAGAAGCAACTTTATATTCGCCTATGATCTATTCATCTACATTCGTTTTATATTCATCTATAAATGTTCTACATTTGTTAATTACTTCGATAATCACTGAAATCACGCAAAAAATCGGCATGAAATAATAATGCCGATGATAGATGTGTCAAGTCGATGCCATCTTAACCAATCGGTTTGTTCAATTATTCTCGATTTGCATTTTTAGTAATTTAATAATACTTTTTTTTCTTGTGAATAGTGCAGTGCAAAAACATTAGAATTCAATTTCGGCAACACACATCGTTTTTCAAAATTCAGCATATTTCAGTGCAAAAAAAGTCCATAAATTCTTGAGAACCGCAGCATAATAAATCGTTTTCAAAAATTCTTATCGAAAGCTTATAATTGAGAGTGAAAAAATTTTCATCTAATAGCAGCCTATAAGGAAACACTCCACAAATGAATAGATTCTTTGAGAAAATGGAATATGTGTTGCTTGTAAAATAAAATCTATAAGGTATTATCTGAGGCGAGAAAGTTATTAATTCACGACTCTTGTATACAATGACTGTTTGCACAGTTGATTTCACTGTTGCTATTTGCAGTGNGCAGCAGGGGGCCGAGGAGGGTTGTTGGTTGTGTGGTTAAAGGCACTGGACTAGGCGCAGCGACTGGAGGCAATCTCTTGATTCAACCCGAACGTTAGGGTTGGAGGGACAAACCGCACGGACGCGGTGTCGTATTGCAAATAGAACCGAAACCAAGTCTAATCTGCGGCCTCCATGGGTTATGGGTTGGACCTATCTCAGTGGCGATAAGGATGAGCTTAATCCCCACCCTAGAAAGCAACAGAATAACCTTGCCGGCAATTCTGTTCAGGTGTGCTCAATAAGATCTTATTTAAATTGTGGCTGTCGTTGCGAGACACAAGCTAGGTGTACAGTGACGGGTAGCTACTTCACATAGTATCCCAAACAGTTTCTCTTTGGTCATGTGCATTCTATCATCAGCCATCGTCATTATTTCCGCAAAACATGTATAATCATTACGGTAATATCGCATATTCGAAGATGCTTAAATGCGTTCCCCACAGAAAACGCTAGAATGCCGGATCTCGCTTCATTCCCCATCCTCCGGCTTCCCTAAGCCACTTACATAAACCAAAAGACCCTCATTCTAGGTTGTTGAAAGCTGCAGCCCTCCCGCAACTAGCATACCATTGTAAACTCGGTGCATATCTGTTCACTTATTTTTCGAAAGCAATAAATCGAAGCTATGATGAATTGCAGTTGTCTTTTATGAAAAGGCCGACCGCCGTCATCGGTCGCAGTGGGAAATATCCATCTTCTGCCGCAGAACCCTCAAACCATTCGAATGAAAGAACAAAACTCAGAAAATAAAAACTTTTTTATTCACCTACAAGTCTCAACATGAATTTGATATGAACAATCGAAATCGGAAATAGAAAACGTAAGAAATGAGAATCATCGAGATTCAAAACGCCATAAAATAAACAGTACAAAGCAATTCGGCATCAAGCCAGCATTGAATAAAGTTATTCACAAGCCATCATGCGACCGTGCACACAACTATCGACATATATCGTTGTTGTGAAGCGATCGATAACTTCCGTTGAGAACTCGAACAAGCCGGAAGCTGGTTAACGATCAAACACCCGTACCTCCCTCCACTGTGACCACTCTGTACTGTTTAGATGAAGCATGTGAACCATAATTGCAGCAAAAACCAACTACGACCGTCCGATAAACAGGCAGAAGGATTGATTCTATTCGTGTTTCACTTTGATCTCGGTCTCTTTGATGGGTTCGGCTTCAGGTGGTGGGTTGTAAGGCGCTTTCACTTCAAGAACTCCATCTGATGTGAAGCGACACGTCAGTTCTGTAACAATTTACAAATGTAACTGTTCTGTGTGAAATGGGTGAGGGTTAATGGGTATACAGGCGACAAAGGTTGGCGATTTTATCACAGGCTAAATTAGTCTTGAAGATACCGCCTAGATACCATTTCTGTTATGCCCTTGATGAAAGATCTGTGACAATAGCTAATGCGGCTGAGAAATTGGTCACTTTAAGACTCAAGAGTACTTTGCTCTGGATTTCTGGGACCTTTCAGCAATGAGAACACCTTCTAGGATACCGCGTCAAGTTGTCAGGCTGTTCAGCACACATGGAAAAGCGCTGGCCTCGTCATCATGCCGACTACCAATATAAACAATCTTGAATTCCAAATGGTTCAATCAAACTGAGATTGAGGAGAAAGTCTAGGAACTAAAGAGCTGAAATTGATGAATGATATAGATTAATGGAGGCTTTAAATAAACGCTATGATTTTAGAATGTGTTTAAAACCTCTCTTCGCCCTAATTCCCCATTAACGAATAAGTAACCTACCTTTAGAGATAACTCCAGCAGGTAGTATCATCTTGCGAGAGAACTCATACTTCGAGTTCTCATCGTTGTGTTTCGCCTCGATCGTCAACGTATTGTCCTTAGCGTTTGTCGTTACAAAACCTATGAAAACTCATCGACATAGGTTGCAACCATTATTATACAGTACCACCATCACAATTTCGGCATTAGATGACCGCTTCACAGAATTATTCCATTTATATGGTCATGTAAACCATCTTAAAGAAATCACCACTACTGCTGAATTTCAAAATTTTACTCACGGAAGCTTTTCACACTCGACGTCAACGAGTGCATTTTTGCTAGTAGATAGTTGCAAAACTCATCAAAATTCGCTACGATTCTTTTTTAATTTCAGGAAAAAATCCAAGCATGTAACACCTTTTCTCTCAGCCTCATGCAGTTCTAAGAAAGCTCTCAATTTGCAGTAAATCATCAGGTATATGTTCAGTCAAAAAATCAAGAGAAATGATTATTACTACAGAGGTACTCCCATGAGCGCAGCACATGTAAATACGACGTTGAACCGTGGACTACCCGCTACCCCCAGTAAGTGCTCAGATTTTGATGGGCAATTCAAAACTTTCACAATTCAATATCCTTACAGGCTTTGAGACAAAAATTTTTAAGAAATATACCGTTATAAAAAGGAGCAATTATGGCTAAGAAATTAGGCTGCAAAGTTTGTCACCCAAATTTAAACAAAAAAAAAAGAGAAAGGAACACCACTAGGAAGTCTAATTTCACATATTGATTCACCTCCTCGGGCTTGAATAGGCTAACATCGAGCTCAAGCATGAACTTCTTGACTCCATCTTCTTCAATGATCGGGTTCTTGAGGCGATAGAGCTCGGCAAGTGTCGGATGCTCGGTTCTCTTACCCGGAAGAAATCTGTGGCCCACCCTCGAAAGCTATAATTGGCTAGGTATTTAATGCAATAATCAGAGATATGACTGCTATTCGATTATGAGTGCTCATCGAATGACTCTGAAAAGTCACTCATTATATGAAACTTGGGTAAGATATTCTTTCAAGAGAAACACAAATAAGAAATGTTATTAACGTTCATCCTCTTTCAGACTTGCAAAAACTCAAATCTTAAGCCCAGCTTCAATATATAACGTCGGTAATAAGCAGATAAGAAACGTGAGAATAACATAAACTTATCGGTGGAGTGAGAAGAAGAAATCTCACATAGCAATGAAACAACATAGCCGACAAAAAGTATTATAGACCAGAAAATTGGATACAAGAATTTTGACCCTTCAACTTCAATTCGGTCACTAAAACCGATATAATCGACATAGATGAATATATTTTTGGGTAGGTATTTCAAAAGAGAGTTGGCTAGCAAATCTGACAAATGCGCCATTTGTCAGAAGCAACTGCAAGGATTCTTTCAGAGCTTTAACGAAGCGGAAGAGAGGAAGTAGGTTTTTCAACACCGAGCAGATGGGTGAAAAAAAAAGCGATTGGGAATATATCGGTGAGATCTTTATCAAAGGACTAGTGACTATGAATATGCACCGCTAAATGTGTATTCTTTATTAGCATTTAAACAAAAGTATTGCAAAACTAACCGTTAATCGCAAATCTTTTGCATTGTATGCTTCATATGACTAAAAATTTCATGAGCGAACATTTGAACATACCATCATTATAGAAACGGCGCAAATGTCGTATCTTGCGGCACCTTAGCATAGGTGCGCAGACAGTTAGGCAATGCAGCAAATAATCAAGAATGACTCTATCAAGCAAGCATTCTTCATTGCCATACGAAAAAAGGTAACAAAAGTGAAACAATTCTGAGTACATAAGAAACGCACGATCGAAGTGTTCCTCCATTTCTCGGATCTGACGTTCGAGACCTCTGAAAGGATTTGAGGAGAATGGTGACCAAGCCACGCTGCGCCATCGAGAAGGGTACTTTGGTCGTCATCAGACGCCCGCATTGAGCGCCTCTTAGAAGTGCCTGCCGCAACATCGTCACGTTTCGATTCCTAGAACATAACCTCTAGGTCAGGCCATCTTACAAAAACACCTGCAGTCTAGTAGGGAATGTCGACGTATCGTGCATACAGCAAACTCGAAGAACATGTGAGGTCGAACAACAATAAATCATAGCTTCTATGCAAGGGAAATCATACAAAAATTTGCATTCCTTTTTTAAACCGTTGTTCATAATCTTTTCTGATCTGTGCCTCATTCTGTTGGTTTTACTCAGAATAGAACAATAAACAATAAACCCATCAATAATTAAAAT
>QEWY01000116.1:0-10339 GCA_006503575.1 Baylisascaris schroederi
CGGGAAAATTCTGTACTACTCTATCTCTCAACCTTAGTTTCTCTTCCTCAGCTTCATACAATATTCCACTTTTCCGAATTTACGCAATGACTTCAAAACAATACTAGTGCAATACTCAACCCTTTCAAAGTGAGAAAAGGAACAGAGGACTGCAGAAATCATCCCACAAAACCTGTTAAAAATTTGGAAGGCGAGAAGAGGATGGGAGGGAGAGATTTACATGATCAAACATGAGAGTACAAAAGAGAACTCGACGATAAGCATTCCATTCCCGTCTTAGTCGATGCTATACATATTTATAATCGAAGCAATTACCTCGAGCATGCAAAATATGAGGCAAAAAAACCGGAAAGAAACATAAAGCAAAGATAAAAAAATTGGATATAACACTGATCGCATATAAAGATTGAAAAATACAATTGTCTCGGAAAGATTTAATGCCTAAGATTCGTTGTATCTCAAAAGTGAAACTCCTCTTCACGTACTACTTCATGAACAATAAAAAGAACTGAGAATTGAGCTCTGTCACGCCATATAAAATATTCAGTGAAAGTGCATAAAGCAAGAAATTAGTGCGGTACTTGATCGAATCAAACTAGAGTAAGCTTGAGCTGTGATCTGGTATATCGTCGAAAATCTCAATGAGCTGTTTGATGCCAGCGTGCCACCAACCAAGATAAATAAATGAAGCTTGAGCCACCGCGAGCAATTAATCCAAAACAAAATATCGCACAGATAGTCCGTCTGCTTTACATGAAAGAGATGAAAATATGCAACTGATGCATCACCTTGTGATTCTCATTTAAAAACTAAAAACTCCTTCTCGGCGTTACAAAGTCATTTTGTATTCGAATAAAAACCGATGTTGTACAACGGTTCGCAATCCCATCATGCGTTCAGACCAAACTCATAAACACCAAACCTTTCACTACTATTTCCACATCTCTGGCTTACGAACGTACCATCATCTCTAACACTTTGTTATTCATCCATTTTCTAAAAAACGGTTCCGCGTCGTAATCAATACTACCTCGTTTTTATGATATTCCCTCCCCCTTCCCACTTTCTGAAATTGTCTCCCCCTGCTATTTTTTGAGCTTGTGGAGGAATCAGAATCAGAATCAGAAAACCTTTCATATCAGTTACCTCTGATTCTCTTAAACAATCGAAAAACCACTCATTCTATAACAACAGATGAAACTATGAGTTACAACATGCGAACAAACCTGCGAGTTATAAACAAGTCCCCGTTGACTAGTACGGCTTCTCTGCAACAACTGATCGATGTTTTCTTGTCCACGTAGTCGTCTCCGTTGTAATCGCAATGCATCAACCGCAATTGCATGTGGTTGTGGAGCATCATGCTACGTTTTGTTGGCTGTTATCTTCTTCCAAATTGTCCATAAGTTGCTGTTGGTGCCTTCGGATGATGTAATAGTGAACTGCAAATCAACTCGATTACATTAATCGGCGAAATATTTTTTAAAATCTCACAACTGGAAAATTCTTCTAAAAATTTTTCCGAAAATTGAAGAAAGATATCCGGAAAAATTCCGTGGTGATCGGAAAAGAATGTTTAAGATTGAAGGGACTGAAATGCAAACCGGAAAACGTATATAAATAATTCCGTAAAGAATTTTCTATGTACAGTTACAAAAATCGCCGGAAGTATTTTTTTAAATGACAGTAGTCTTACAAAAGCGGTTTATCAGATGAAGTTACAAAGAGTCAATCTTCGAATACGGGGTCAAAAACTAATAAATCGCAAACGATTTGATGTATACTATTAGCTAACCTCTCAAATCAATTAAAAAACCTTAAACTGTCAACCTACAAACCCTACAGCACCAATCAATTTATGAGAAATGAGACACTCGAATCTGATCTCCGATAACAAAGATTGCAACGATAATAACTGTTATATATTCTGAACAAATTTTATGTAATTAGCCTAACCCCTCTACTCCCAACTCTCTCTTCCTCCTCCCACTCCTATCCCTCCCCCTTGACAAATGAAAACTCAAAAAACGGCATGCCACGCCAAGCAGAAACCTAAGAACTTTCAACAGATACGCTTTGAGATAGCATCCGGTTGGCTAACAAGGATAGTAACTCGCCTCACATTGACCTCTCAACAAACTGTTCAAATCTCCTCGTGACGAAGTCCCTCTATCCGCCAACTTCTTGGAATCCCTTCCTGCTAGAGTTTTTCCTTTCTCCCCTCCCCTCCTCTCTATGAAGGAAATCGATTCCTACATAACTCAACTACAAGATATCCTTACTACAATCATTCTGCGAAACCTACACGAAGAATAAAACTAAGTGACCATTTAGTATTGAGTCCTTCAGAAATTGATTACATCATATTTAAATGAATAAAAAAGAAAATGGTGAACCTTTCAGTAAAGCTGTCGGTGGAAATATAGTCGAAATTCCACTCCAAATGAGACTCCACTGGAAATCCACGAGGTATCTTCGAAGCTAAAAATATTAGTCGATTACTGAAATTGCACTTTACTTGAATGCTCAACCAAACCAACCCACTAATAAATAAATCACACCTTATGCACTTTGACACTCATAGACACAACCGTGTTCTTTAGGCAGCCAGCAAAACTATCCCTAAGGGCTCTACATGGAGTGTTAAAAGAATGTCAAAGCACACCCTTCATAAATATATAAATAAACCCCTGAACTCCAGTAAACCGTGCTTGCAACTATATGCACGTACATGAGCCATACATGGGCCACGTACGCGTACATATATGTGAATATGTGCATGTATATACAGCAAAGCCTTCGGGATATTGGCACAAAAACTTAGGAGAGGAGTTGCTTGAAAATAATATGCAAACTTAAAGAAAGAGATAAATGAAAATAAAAACAATATACACACCTTCAAATTTATTTCGTACCTTTACATCCATTCAAAATCTCCCCTATGAGTTACAATAAATCAATCTACTCCCAGGACGTTCCAGAATATTCACATAAGACCTCAGCTCATACTTCATCAACTTTTGAGATTTGATTTCATAACCGATTTTCGGCAACCTAATGCCGAATGACACATCATGAGGAGTTGATTTAATCATATCAGACAATTACGTTTTCTGTTTTTGTAGCGGGAAGAAGGAAACTATGCTACACTGAAAACTATGGAAAGTATTAAGGCTCAGTTATTTCGTCTCCTCTTAAGAAAGGCACATCTGCTTAACAATAACTGGAACCAGAAAGATTCTCTCGGAAAATATTCCCTCTGGTAGTTTGTATTTAATACTGTTATTTTTTAGGATGTTATAAACCCTTCAAGTCACTAAGCCATCGAATTACTCTTACCAACGAAGAAGAATGAAAAATTCTGAACAACTTTCGTAACATTCAACACATCCCCATTTCCGTCCGATACAGTAGAATACACAAAAGCGTCAGTCGAATCTATCAGCGGTCTCCCCATCCCTTCAAGTTTACATTCCATCCATCAGGTATAATACTTAATTAAGAGATAAAAGCCTATAACCTCTCCTCGCAGGTAACGAAGAAGCGGTTACAAGGTGGGGGAGAGGGGCGGAGGGGGGAAGAAGGAAGAAAGCGAATGTCTGCCTACATATAGTAGGTTCTCTTTGAACCCCGCTCTTCAATTTACATTCATTCTCGGAATGTGGATAAAAAATGGAAACAAGGGAATCTCGAAAACTAGGGGAGATAAGTGAATGTTTTCGTGTTGCACAACCTCGTTCTAATAAGCCCACAGAATAGCGATATGCCCTTGACTGTTAACCGACATCTTCGTGGATCTATCGCTTCCTACTTCGTTCCCCCATCCCGGGCTATGAATCTACAACAACAAGATAGTGTTAAAAATAAATCCTCACTAATAATTTTTAGATTAGTGGTAATCTATAATTAATATCGATGAATATATAAATACAACCTTAATCGATATAGAGGAAATGATCAACGAGAGATAACCGAAAAAGAAAGACAAGTGAAACGAAACAAAAATCAACGTAGGGGAGGCGCAGCAATACAACGAACGAACACAACTAAGTATACAAAACGCCCTCAAAATGCAACAGAAGTGGAAAAAACTGAATGTGTGCGTCAGGTCCTCTATCACTATCCGTTATCAGCGTTCTGGCATAAGTCAGAAATGTCTGAATTTTAGCACAAACGACATCAGAATAATGATAGCGGCCGAAACTCTTAGGTACCACGAATGATACCACGAATCTAAAATATTATATCCACTATGTCCACAGTAAAAATATATGTAAGCACCCTATATTAAATATTCTATAATCTTATTTTATCATATAAAATTTAGTGAAATCAGCTGAAACGTAGCGCTTGTTGAACCTTCCAACTCTCAATTTCTGCATTCTTTCAACACTTCGCAATTTAGCGATCTCTGGAGATTTAAAAAAAAAGTTTTGAAGCTGCTGGGCATTTGTCAAGCATAAAATTACGTGACAACATTTCGCGATCCTATTGGATTCAGAAAAAGTTAAAGAAACTATTCCTAACTGACCGATGCTCTCGCACCCATCCTCCCCTCTCCCCACATCGGTCGGTGATTTGATATTCCAGCTAGTAAATTTTAAGCTATCAAATGCGCTTGCCTTTCGAGTGATTATCCTCTGTAGATTAGTCGATATTCGATCGATGTCGGATGACCTTTCATCGATCGATTTCATATTCACCGATTTTTCCATATTATCCAAGATAATCATCCATGCAGCTCGTGTATCACCACCTATAATACAGAAATTTTTTCTAGCAACGTTCATAACGTATAGAATAATGAAACCAATTCTGCATTATCGGCTCGTGGAATGTCCGTAGTGTATGAACGTATTCCACGTGCCACAGAAAAAAACTTACAGCGAAAAACTGAAAATAATATGCGTCACAGATTATGCATCGAAATGTACAAACTTGATTTTAATATCTCTTCAAACCTTTCGAAATGAGTAAGATGGAGAACGGAGGGGGAGGGGGAGGGCTGAGGATAATGAGAGACGATTACTACCTATAACGACTCCTCAGNCATAGTACCAACCATACCAGATCACAAACCAAACGAAAATTTGAAGTACCAATATCTTTATGATTTGATCTCTCCAACCAAATAGACAACCCACCTTGATATTTATAAAACTTACCCAATTGGAACTGTTTCATTCAAATTCCCAAAATTCAGTCCTAAAATAAACACTTTTAGCGGTCAACCAAAAACTAACGAAGAAAAACCCCCGCCAGAACCGAAATTTTTTTTCTAGAAAAAAAATCATTCAAAAAATGTTATACATCGTAAAGACCAAAGGAAGAACAATTCAGTTTGAAAGAATACTGCTCACCTTCTGAAACTTTTGATGGTCCCATTGCCCTGGTCACCATCATCGGATTCGATGAATCCACTCTCCACATCGCTTTCACTCACCGAAACTATCGTCTCCTCGTCAAACACCTCTCAACGACGTCCGTTTGTATCGCTTCGTCGCTTCAGCCCTCTTAAATTAACCGGCCGCAATTTCTATGCATCCAGAGGTATTCGTACATAAACCATTAGGTTTAGGTAATGCTTCGCCTAAATCACAGTTATCTCATATAAGTAACTCCACAATTCTGCAGATTTATTAACCCTCGGTAGCATAAAATCCCACGAAAATATTTATTGGATCGATCAAAAATTCCGGAAGGAATGGTAGCAGTAACACACGATATGTTTGGCCTGTATTTTTGTATTGCTGTCTACCCCTCCTCATCGCTTTTCGCGAATTCCTCCCATTCTCCTCCCTTCAATGTATATCCTGTCCTTAAAATGAAGCAAAAAAGAACATAGACAAATATAACCTGGCCAAAAATGATTAAATTTTCCTCTGCCTCGCGCATTCTTAGTTCACCCTCGTCGCAGCGTGACACGTTTGCAAGGGTCCACTAACCATGTCTATCCCCGATGGCTCTTCCATAAGATTCCACGTATCGGCTGCAATCTAGAAACACAATAACATGACAGAACACGGTCATAGAGAATATGCAGACAACCCTCTGATCAAAAATCTTCAGCAAATGAAGACAGCGCGTAGATGACGAATCTAGCATGATAACAAAATTATTACAGTATTCATCTCCTTCCTTCCCATCCTCTCCCCCTCACTCGATTCGTAAATAAAAACCTCCCTTTCTCCTTACGGATGAAGGCACTCAAACACAATTACTGACCGTTTGCTGCATGTAATAAACAAAGAACAATCCAAGTGCATAAGAGAAGCAACAACACACCTCTTGTACGATCGGAAAGAACAGTCCGAGTCCTCTTTGACTGGCATGTAGAGACGTCGCAACTGAAGATGTAAATCGTGCAGAAAAGCCGCCTCCCAGAACTGCTCATTCTCCTAAACCGCATGCCCTTGAATATAGGTATACGCGAACTCGTGTACACCTGCTGTTAATCGCTGAAATGAAACAAATATTAAGTCGTTACACTTATGGCATACGCTCACATTATGTCGCTAAACCTGGTAGCAAAACGTTGAAGACAATAAATAACTCATAAATGTAACGTTTTATTCATCACCACCTCGCCCAGCAAAAACTTCAATTCCATTCTTCTGATAACAAATACCTGAACGTGGCCAGAAATTGGCTTGTTCTGCCGCATTGGTGAGGGCAACGACGTAAGTTCGAAAGCCCGGGAAGGATGGCTTCGAATTATCAGATAAAGCGAATGGCCCCTCGCAACGCAAACCATCACAGTTGCTTTTCTGAAGCACCCAAGTGGTAAGTCTACAGCAGCACTCAATTTACGCTGCCTTCCTACCTTCTCTTTATCTTCCCGATTTCGCTGATATTGCTGAACTATAAAAAAACTATGAGAAGTCAAATCCTTCGACGGGGAGGAGCGAACGGGAAAGTAAAAAACCCTGCCTAAAATCAGTCTGGGTATCTCTTGTTTGCTGATTCCTTGGAATCGGCATAATGTATCCTGATAAAATTAGAAAAATACTACGAACAATCGTTTGTTGCTTTAAAAAAAACGGAAAAAAGAGGCACTTGCTCCTTAGACGAAAGGAGAGCAAAGTGTCAGATGAGTTGACATGATACGGGCCCTGGCAATCGGGTTCCTCAATCCTGCCGCCTTCCCAAATCGCTTACAAATAATCAAACAGATGCATTCATATTTAAGTGATCCGACTATTCGTTTGAATATCCGCTAAAGAAGTGTTCTACGACTCGATCTATGTGAGAAGAAAGCGCAACAGACTGCAAAATGAATCCACACTTTCAGGCATTCTTAAGCGGTTTTAACTTTTCTCAGAGTTGACTGTATAACCTGAAGGGTGATATACCTGGCCACTCAGTGGTGCCATCACAGCCACCAAATTTAGTCTTGGATGAAATCTAAGTGGTTCCCGAGTTGAAACGGAGAGACACACTGGCATACGTATCCCTTCCGAGGAGCAATTTCTCAACTTCCGTCCGAACCGCCCATCCCAGCAAATCGCTCTCCAATGGGATTTCACAGTCTCACCTTCCTACCGAAAATTTTCTCGCACTACATTAACACAGTAATCAAAAATTCTCAGCAGTTTTCCCTGTAGTACCTACCACCTGAAAAGTGAAGAAAAACGAAATTACCGTAAGCAAGAGGCGAGGGCTAAAGAAACCGGTACGCGCTGGTGACCAAATGCAAGAGAAGTTAAAGGAACGCGAGACCGTCGGTTTTGATCCACGAGCGCATAATTCGGCGAGTGGTGCGCAGTTTGACACGGCTTCAACTGAACCGTTCAGATAGCATGTGTTGTCCAGATTTTAAAACCAGTCCATCCTGAACACAATTCCCCTCTTCCAAATCCGTCTAAAAGCACCACAATATTGGAGGCTCATTTAGCAAATAACACAAACCACCCTTCAAATGATGAGAACATCTCTCCAAATCATACTTACTCCAATGCAAGGCCTATATGCGCTATTCATGCAGGCTCAACTATATGTTCCTGGGGGTCGACAGCTGTTCGTCTTTTCCAGATACCTTTGCTTGGTACCTCAGCTGTGAAGCAATCCAAATAGGTTGCTCAGGTGGGTGGTACGACATGCGCTTCCTTACAACCTCGCTTATTAAAGCTACCAGCTCCAGTGATCGCCGATTTACAGCCACCAGAGAAACTTACCGACACATCCATAAACTCACTAATGAGCGAATTTTCTGCTGTGAGAAATTAAGCGTTCAAAAGCAACTTCAACGCTAAACCTTCAACACGGCCATACGCCTATTTCCTTATAATTTTTTTATAAGCATAACCATATTACCTTCAACACCCCAGACACGAAAACACCACGACGGGATACCAGAATGAGTGGATTATCATAAGAAACCCTCTGATTATCTTTGCCTACCATGAAAATTTCTACTGCAATTATCGTGGAATGCGCTGGATGTCTACAAATGTTGCAAACAATACACAAGCTACCTAGTAACATTTTCATTGAAGTACCTGTGGTTAAATAACACAATCCATCTACCTGTCCTGATGCTCAAGCTATTGTGGAAACATGTAAACGCAACAGTGGATCAGACTGGCGCACTTATCTAAGCGTCATCACTTCTGATCAGTTAAATAGAGTGAGCAAGAACGATACCGCTTGGAAATTTGGTGTCGTTATCGTCCTCAATCTCGCTCATCACAACCCGTCTCCGATCACCGTGTTCGTTGTAGAGACGTCCTTGTGTTGGTTGAGTTGCTATAATCAATTATCACCTCAAATAACCCACAAAAACCAATACACCTCTATCGCATACCTGCTGTCCTCTTCCACTTGCACCGAAACAAAAAGAATTTCCGGAAGTCCAATTCTACTGGCAAACTGCTTCTTCTATAATATTATGAGCTGGTTATGCCACCTGCTCTTCATTGTTCACTACCAACTATGTCATATTTTCAAAAACGTGACGCATCAGCCATATTCCTCACGTACATGTTCTCGTGCCATAATCTTTCCCCCCTCCCCTACCCATTTGAACACCAACTCGCTTTGGAAAACTGCGAATTCTGGATTCGCACATAGTGTGTCCGCTATTACTGTTTGGCACAATAGCGCACTATGTTCAGGAAACTGCAAGGAAACAAAAGATGTAAGTGCATTGGCAAATCAGCAACGGGGAAATGAAGACTTCATTGAATGCCTGCTTTCCTTCGCCTTATCACCTCCAAATTTATGCCCCTTTTGTGATTTACAGACCACACAAGCCTAACCACATAAATATGTGCCATGTGATTTCAACGAAAGAAGTTCTGCTCTTAAAGCTTCGTGAAATCTTTATTTAACGTCAAGGAAATACTCTACTTCCCAGTAAGAACTAGATAAGGATGTCTCAGCAAATCGCAGAGGGAGAGAAGGAATGGAATATTGGTAAAACATACCATTTGCAAGAAAAGGAACTTCACATGCTGAAATAAAAAGACACCAATAGGAACATGAGGCATGAATATCTATTTTCTAAAATGTGACCCGGCTTCCTGCATAAGTTTCCCTTCGGGTAACTCGGGTAACCCAGAAAGATAAAGTTCGAGCTGAAGCAGATAATTTCAAATTCGCTGATAAACGAATTTGTATACTCCGTCTCAATAAAGCATTGCTTCTTCGAAAATAATTTGCAAACTTTTTAAAAATTTTCACTTAATGACAATCAAAAATACTGATTTATGCGAGAAAATGCCAAATGACATTAATGTCCTTCTGTCCCTTCGGTTCTTAATGATAAAAAAACTGTTCAGGTTTCAGTAACATTGAAAGCTTTTTCACAAACTTTTCACAAATAAACGTCTCATTTTTTTCAACGATGAAGCAGAAAGTGGATGTGTCACTGAATTGAAAAAGCGATCTTCATTTGCAAAGACTTATTGTTGATTGAGATCGATCGGTGGGATAAGTTCTATCTTTGCCGAGCCGCATGTCAATCTCCACAATTCACATTTTAAAAAAATAAAAATAGCAAGCCCTTCTATTTCCTGCCGCAAATGTAAATTTTAAAAAAAAGCGAAATAATTCATTCTAATTAATTTCGTTCATCAAACACTATGCAAAACTGGACAGCGAATGCTTCATTTCAACAGAAACATGTACCCATTTGCCTTTCCATACCTACTAAACAATCTCTCCCTCGCCATTGCAACAAATAAACATGTTTAGCATTTAAAGCAACTTGAAAAAAGAGATTCCTCATTCTCATCCACCAAAGAATAAATCAAAACACCAAACAATATTACCATCGAGCGAGATTGCACCGTGAACCATCAACTCCACTTTACGAACTACTTCATGAAGAATAAAAAGA
>QEWY01000119.1:0-10624 GCA_006503575.1 Baylisascaris schroederi
GTAATGGCCGTTTTCGTTTCCTTTCGTCGCCTTCATTATCGTCGAATTCTTAGCCGGCTTCCTGCCATCCGGACGCTGAACTATCGCTGTTTGCTGCGTTGTATTGTAGTTTATATGTACCCTTTCAACGAAGCAATCATTTACAATGCTCATATTCAATGTCCTACATAAAGCCCTATATAAGGCCTGGTGGTTCTACTTTACTCCTATATCAAAAAAATTTGCATACTATAAATTTGCATGCTATAAAATTTGCATAC
Organism: Baylisascaris schroederi; assembly: GCA_006503575.1. NCBI lineage: Eukaryota > Metazoa > Nematoda > Chromadorea > Rhabditida > Ascarididae > Baylisascaris > Baylisascaris schroederi. The sequence continues at coordinate 261 of QEWY01000119.1, forward strand.
TTACATAAATTTGCGTAAATTTGCATGGACTTGCATTAAAAAATCTGCATACTATGAAAAAAATTATCCAGGGGATGATCCATTTGTATGCGATCAATTGCTTGTTGCCTATAGAGATAAATCGATCGATGAATAAAAAAATTCACCAGAAATTCAATCGAAAGATTGACTAGAATTGGCCCTATAGTTTGCTCAATAGGTAAATGAAAAAATATTATTAGCAAAAAAGAACGATATTTAAATCGAGATAATATTAGCCTTGTTATTTTTTATAGCTCTTTATTAATATCAAGTAACCGCTTGAAAAACGCCTGTGAGAAGCAATTATTTGGAAGTAAAAATATTTACATCATAGGGTAGATTTTTACTGAAAACTTTATTTATGATATTACTTTAGGAGATTGATTAAAATTTTCGAGATTTTTATAATTTGAATGATAACTCATTTGTTGTTTATAAATCCCTCCCCATCATTCGTTCTCATCCCCTCTTATTCACCTTCTCGTTTTTCTTAATACTTATACAAAAAAAACAGCTACGTGGCCCTTGACTTCGAGCAGGAGATGGCCACTGCCGCTTCCTCCTCTTCTTTCGAGAAGTCATATGAACTTCCGATGGACAAGTCATCACCGTTGGCAACGAACGGTTCCGTTGTCCCGAGGCGCTGTTCCAGGTCAGTGCGGACTTTCACTACTCCTTGAGCAACGATCCGCTAGAGTTTTTAAACTATCACGCAACAGGAAAAGAAGTTGTCTTCTTTTCTGAAAGTCTTTCGCTTTATCTGGCCCCCGTCGTCTTTAGGAAGCGAGTTTTTGCAATTTAAATCTCCCCACAGTTCAGGTTTTTTGCGTCCCAGCCAACCATTACTCATACGTTTGCCGCGTTCACTGTCGCAGTAACTCACGCATTTATCTCCGGCGCGCAATAAAAATTGAAATTTCAGCCATCCTTCATAGGGATGGAATCTGCTGGTATCCATGAAACAACATATATTAGCATCATGAAATGCGATATCGATATCCGTAAGGATCTCTATGCCAACAATGTACTATCTGGCGGCAGCACAATGTATCCTGGAATTGCCGATCGAATGCAGGTTAGCCACTTTTTCCGAGTTTTGATTGCGGAACGACATTGATCATTAAATTGCTTTAGTCTTTTGCGTTTTACTAGTGATTTTTGCTGACTCACTGCATGTACCTCAGTGAAATTCCCATAGTTTTCCAATAAATCGCGGTTCAAATTTGGAGTGGGAAGCATAGGATAGATGATTGGCCATATACGATTTCGACATCGGTCTTACTGTCTAAGTTGATATAGAAAAGTCTGAGTGACAGCCGCCAGATTTAGTGATCTCACTCTGGTGGTTCGTCACAAAGAAGGAGTGCTGTTAATAAAGGATACAGTTTCTGTGAATGATGCGTGAAATAATATTGCTCTGAAAGGACGATTTCAGAAGGAAATCACAGCACTCGCTCCAAGCACGATGAAGATCAAGATCATCGCTCCACCCGAAAGGAAGTACTCTGTTTGGATTGGCGGATCCATCCTCGCATCCCTTTCCACCTTCCAACAGGTTTATCTCTTGCCACAATATTCATAAGAATAACTCATTCGGAGCTCTAAAAATGTGAAAACCATTAACCGTCAGCGATGATGGGATACAAGAGGGACAGGATTTGATCGAACTTCTCTGACGCTAGCCGTCGACGTGAACGTTCATTTGGATTGTTTTCACCAAATATTCCGAAAGAAAAAACGAATGTGGTATTCTCGTGGTCATATTGGACGGCTTGGTGACTTCAGATTATCATACGAGAAATTCACCTCTGTTTTTCAGTTCATGGAGTTTTAGCTGCAGCAGAGCCAACCTCTTTTCAACCTCTTATAGTCCCTTAGGCTTAACGGTCCTCTCAATACAAAATTATGGATTTGCTGCATTACAGTGGCCAGATTCCTTTTCTTTTTGTTTTTTATGTATAATATTCGGCCATTGCAGATGTGGATATCGAAACAAGAATACGACGAATCCGGACCGTCGATCGTACATCGCAAATGCTTCTAAGCAAGAACCACCAGTTATCGATATAGCATCGCTACCGTCTTTGTTGGTCCAAACGTGGGGTTTAAAAGTTGCACACCATATTGCGTTTTTATTGCGCAAGTATATACATAAGACGTGTATGCATATAATTAACCATACAACGGCATATGTGTGGTGTTCCCATTCCTGTACATATAAGGTGTGAATTGTACCATAAAAGTGCTCATTCCATTTGCTGACTCACAGTCATCACAGTTCAAACAACATTCTGCACCTTCCAGTGAAAAGTGCCATGGTAAAGAAAGTGTGTGAGTGAGAAGTTAACCAAAGACAAAGAAGAGACAGTAGAATGAAATCGTAATTTTTCGCAAGCCTCAAGGCAGAAGTGTTCTCAATTTTGCTTCACTGCTGAAATTCTGCTTATACCGCTGACACATTCACTTGTTAACACAGCATCGACGTCTACCTAAGGCCGTCGTGAAACAACTTGAAGTGGAATATATAGGCAGAAGCAACAGAAAAACACAGAAAAAGTATTCACGTGGCAATGAGGGTCCACAAAATACGTATATATTTATATTTGAAAGTCCGGAGAACATCCAAAAAATATTACCAGCAGAGGTGGTAGGATATATCTAAGTCATCAGTCTCATCAACTCCATATATCTCACAATGGTTTCCCATACTCCGAAACTTTATTTTCAATTCTGGTATCTACAATTCTTTTCTATAAGTGGGCAAGCTACTTGAGAGGAGTTACGAAACTTATCACAGATTTTTTTCCAAACGGGAAAAGTAGAAATGTTTGTCTGATAGGAAGTAGGGCATTGTTTTCATTTATTGCATTGAGCGGAAGTGGATGAACGTTCTAGTGAACGCCTCTAACAAAAGATGAATGCTTCAAATTGTATGAGCACCCCAATGACTCTCAAACATTTCAGAACACCACTGAAACCTGTCGAAACTATATAAACAGAGAGACAAAGCATATATCGAGCACTTTCAAAATGTTGACCACTTCACCTCGTTCATTCCAGTCCTCGTCGTCGATGCGGTTATTCTGAATGTATAAAAGGGATGGACATAAGTAATTACTCAGCGACAATATTTCATCCGTAATTAATCCGCACGTGTATTATGTCGTCTGATATTGGTTATTTGCGTCAACCGCATTACAGTAAATTGTTGAACACTGTAAACAGTTTAACAGCGAATTTACTAACTTTTCAGCAGTGAGCTTCTTGTCGGACCTGCTGCTGATTTCTGCAAACCATAGAAAACTTTGAAAACATTTGAAAACAATTTGCAGCCGATTTTTTTCCAACAAGAAAGTCGAAATTTCCATCGTGGATTTTTTAGAAGTTACAAGTATGCTCCTTCAAATAAAACAACTTTTTGTTACTAAACTCTAGATTAATAAATTTCATCTAATTATCAGTTTATAATTTGAGAATTCGCGGGTCATGAGGCAAGAACTTTTATGCGAAGCAAATTTCTATCGCGAAAATTTTTATTAGCACGCTTCATTAGCCATTATCATATGAGGCATTGATTCAGTTCCGACTAATTCTACTATGATGCCTCCATCGTTCTTAGGTAGGTGTGAAGTCAACAATCTGGGATCAATCAAAATCGCCAAGGACCATGGCTGATTCGTCTCAGTTGTCAAGATTTGTGAGGAACAATCGCCAAACACATTTTTTAAAAGTCGTTTCAAAAAAATTTTTGCGGGCAGTAGGCTCGGTTGAAATATTTGTTGCGATTTTTTCATGATGCAATGGTGATATAAAAACTAGCTGTTTTTTAGAACGGATTTGCAAAAAAAAAACATATATTGTGCCGAACTCTAGCCTGCTTTTCAGTTGCTTTGATTGCATTACCTTTTTTGTGCGAAAAAATCAACGTCTTTAAAAGACTGTCGTTCAGTTGACTACGAAAGAAGCAGGAAATTGCTGCGAATTGAGTATGCAATTGGCTCCCGGAGTATATATCTATCTTAAGCGGTGATAGATAACTCGCTTTGGTTATCTAAGCAAAGATTTTGGCACACGTGGGAATTTATACAAACACCCCAAATTTTATTCGGAACCTTTGGTTCACAAGTGCAGACAATGTGATGGTGATGGATAACGAGAGAGTGTAGTGTTGAGCATGGAAGGTTGGTTCATTGAATTCTTGGGTTGTCCAGAGATTGATGAACGGTGATTTTCGGCTTTAAGCATTAGGCACAAAAACGACTACTTCGTTCAGTTGTTACTGTTTGATTTGTGTTGTCTTAGAACGTGCAACTTATTAGTAGGCATGCTTCTTCTCAATCTGTGTCCATCTGGTGATTGGAATACGTTTATTGAGGAATATACACAGAGAAAGGCTTCCGAGAAAGTAAAGACAGCGATGTAAAACATAACTGATGAGTGGAGGGTGAATTATAGAGGTGACTTGAAAGTGAAAAACGAGATGCGCATCGATAACGGCAACGGTGCATCTGTATGTATGTACTACATGTCCATATAAAAAAACTGCCTTAAAGAATCAGATTGTCTACAGGTGCTCGGCTATATACATGCGCATACTGTGCACAAAAAGCTTTACAAAGAACATTTGCTTAATATTTTAGGGAAGAGCAGGAAGTAAGTTTGCTCACATGATTTTTATTTGCCAGCTTCGCCAAACTAAATTCAAGCCACTAAACAACATTAGCTCCGTATTTCTTGAAAAGGAGAAAACGTTAATTAGTTCCTGCTGGAATTACCTTTGTGACAATGAAGTTTGCCTTTAAGACATCGAAGCGAAGACGCTATAATTCGTCAACAAGCAGACGAGCTTCACCTTCGAGGCAACAAAATTTGAACAAATAAGGTAGCATTGGGACCCACCGGAATACAAAATTAATTAAGCTGACATGCTAGCAAACTTGCTCAACCAAGTAGGTGAGCAAGTATACCCAAGAAATTAATCAATCAATATTGTTGTATTCAGGAACTGTAAATCGAACTGTTGAAGAATTAGTGAGGGAAGCTTGGAATTCGAAGAGAATGATGAATGCGTTTCTTTTAGCTGGAATTACCTTTGTGACAATGAAGTTTGCCTTTAAGACATCGAAGCGAAGACGCTATAATTCGTCAACAAGCAGACGAGCTTCACCTTCGAGGCAACAAAATTTGAACAAATAAGGTAGCATTGGGACCCACCGGAATACAAAATTAATTAAGCTGACATGCTAGCAAACTTGCTCAACCAAGTAGGTGAGCAAGTATAACCAAGAAATTAATCAATCAATATTGTTGTATTCAGGAACTGTAAATCGAACTGTTGAAGAATTAGTGAGGGAAGCTTGGAATTCGAAGAGAATGATGAATGCGTTTCTTTTGAGTTTATCTTTAGATCTATGGCAGACATCAATTCGTAGAAATGCTTTACATCGTGCAACGTCAGCTGTAAAATAGCACATAAAGCATAGCATATGCGACTTTGTTTGCCACTAATAAAAGTCAGTCTGTACGCACTCTGTGCAGTGCTACAACTTCGTTAACTCAGATGCTTGTGTTTCCTTTCATTGAATCTCTTAGCTTTATTCACCAATATGCACTGTTATTTCTACATCAGTCCCCACAGTTATTCCCTCTGCTTTCTCACAAAATTTTCTGGGTGAATTGTGTTCTGCAATATTGTGTTCTGCAAAAACTCCTTCTGCAATATTCTAAAGTTGTTTATACAGTTTCCAGGCACTTCTACTGAATATGAGGTTGTGCATAACAGGTGGCCTGTCTGTGAGTCAGAATGGTTCTATGATAGAGGATAAACGACTGTGCAATTACGCGTACGTATCATATGTTTTACTCATATAGTTTTTCCCTTTTCATGCTCTGCTCGGAAATCTTTTCGAAAAACTGAGCTGCAGGATCGTTCAAGAGCACATAAATAACTGTGTTTATCAGGCCTCTGAGGAGTGGAACTCTTACTAGCTAATACAACGTGGTAGACTTAAATCACATACTCCGGCCATCTCTAGAACACCTTTCAAAAAAGAATTAAATTTAGGTACGGAGGGGGAGGGAGAAGAGGCATCAAACTCGAGATTCCATGAAAATATACTCCTCTTCATCCTTCGTTACTCGGTGCTCTCATAAAACTTCTACTTTAAACGTCCATTCATATCTTCCTATGAAACAACTCAGTTAGCACTAGTGCTGTATATACAATTTGGATAATTTCTTAAGTGGTCATGCCAGAACATTTTAACATACGTAAATCTTTGGAAGTGAACTGTGGTCTGCGCTGTTTTCCATATTGTTCAAAGAATTGAAGGCTAAATTAGGATGTGTGATGGGAACCTAGTCTCTCAAAATGAGTATCTTTGCAATTTGAGCTGCTTTTCTTGAACGTCCTGAAGTCGAAAACGTCCTATATGCATTTTTTCATGTGTCCCACCAGAAGTGTGATCGCAGCATCCTTTTACGTCCGAGCAACTAAAGAAAACAGTCACAAATTCTTCCTTTCTGAAAATCTTGGACGGCGAAGGGCAAGGTTATTTTATCATGCGAGGGCATTATTGATTATTTCGGAGCCCTTACGATCCATCCTTCTGAAAAATCTCTAGGACGATAATCTCTGATGTATGCAAGGAGGCAGTGATGGTTTTCATGAGAAGGTTATTTAGCATCCTAGTTTTTATATATTATATTTTCTAATTGTCCACTCTTTTTATCGCGAGCCATATTCTCACCTGATGTCGTTACCATAAAATACAATAACATTTACATTTATAAATGACGGCCCTTTTGGCAAATGACTTATGCTTTATTCATCTCTTCGTTGAGTAAAAAAAAACATCACTTACACATTCTAACTCGAACAGTTTAATCTCTTTCTAACTTGGCCACAAGCCGAAAAATTTAGCGAGTTCCGAGGATGTTTTCGTGTTCTGCGGCCGAATGCTTCTAGCGAGCTGAACTCGACCTCATCTATGCGATGATCCTATTGCTCAATATTAGATTTTAAAAAAATTTACGCATGCGAATTACGGCTTCGCCGATGTCTGTTGCATATTCAGAATGCAACCAAACACTTTCAAAGCTGTGCTTCACGACGGCGACCTTAATTAACTTCCGATAGAGCCAAGAGCATTTGATTAAGTTTATCCCGCTTGAGTTACACCCGGGAAGGCTGGGGGGGAAAGCTGAGATTTTTGTCAAACCGCCGTCCGTATTCACTCGCATCATACATAGATCCGGTGAACCAAATTAACGATACTTATCGTTTTTCTGTCTTTCAATTTATGAGAAATATGTTCAGACCGACTACCTTGTTCACTCTCTGACTGCCTAGAGGATAATTTCAGAAAAAAAAACGGATTTTATTGAACGGAATATTTCAGAAATACTCGACTCTCGCTTTCGCCTTTGTCCTTTTCACATAAGCAGAATGAAAGAGAAGCAGTATAAAATTGCAGGCTTACTTTTTCGGAAGACTAATCACTAAAGCAACATGTGCGACGAAGAGGTAGCAGCTTTGGTTGTTGATAATGGATCCGGAATGTGCAAGGCCGGATTCGCCGGAGACGATGCCCCTCGAGCGGTATTCCCATCGATCGTTGGACGACCCAGACATCAGGTATGATTCATCTTTCAGCTCAGCTTTTCAATACCTTTATCAGCAACTATGCAATATGCTTCGATAGATACCCAAGAATTACTTTCCTGCTTTCCATCATTACCTTTCCGCATAATGACAGGCGCTTCCTATTTCTACGCTTATTGCATACTTTTTCCTGACAAAAAAAAAGTTCCGGGAATCCCTTGAAGCTTGGTAAATGCAGCCTATCTTAATCGATTTCACAAAAGTTTGCATCGTGAACTCAATTTCGATGTTTTGTGTGAGTTAAGTGCAAACGTAGATAATTCGAATCCTGTGAATATGAATTTGTAAGGGATAGTTCACATGGTTGGAATACGTAGAATAAATGATGTTTCTGAGAATGCGTGTTATTAGCCACCGTATTCATTCAACTTCTAAAGCGGGTTCGAAGTAGAGTATGGCAGTTTCAATGTTTCTATATTTTAGGGTGTGATGGTGGGTATGGGTCAAAAAGACTCCTATGTGGGTGATGAGGCGCAGTCAAAGCGAGGTATCCTGACGCTGAAGTACCCGATTGAGCACGGTATTGTGACCAACTGGGACGATATGGAGAAGATCTGGCACCATACGTTCTATAATGAGTTACGAGTGGCACCAGAAGAGCACCCTGTGCTGCTGACGGAGGCTCCTCTCAACCCGAAGGCAAACAGAGAAAAGATGACACAGATAATGTTTGAGACCTTCAATACTCCCGCCATGTATGTTGCCATCCAGGCAGTTCTATCGTTATACGCTTCTGGCCGTACCACTGGAGTGGTGCTCGACTCAGGCGACGGTGTAACTCACACTGTACCTATCTATGAAGGTGACGCCACCTTTACATTTTTATATGTTTTTTTCAATATTACTTTCTTCCTTGGTATAGTAGGAAGAATTTCGAAATTCAAATGCGAAAGCACCGAAAATGAAAGAAATAGAATGGTAATAAAGCTTCTTCCTCCACCTCCTAGCGACCGTTTCACGTCTGCCCTGCGAAACCGGGACGAGCTGGCAAAAATTAGATAAATAAAATTGAATAGCAGTGACGAAATAAACATGACCTAATGGAGGGTACTCGGAGACCTTAATTTCGAATGAGATTCAAGCCTTAAACCTACCAACTGCTTCATCGCAGATGTTCATAACTCAGCTAGAAAAAGAGGTCAGCCAATGAATCAGAAAGATGGAGCGTTGCTTCTGATGCACAAACTACAATACTCAATACAATCTGCAGGAGGAGAATAACGATGGCATTGCCAATAAAAACTTCGCAAACTATCCCAATCATGCTTGATAAGCGATGCCTAAGAATCATCTTAATGTGAGTAGCACAGGTGGCGGCGAATGCCCTGAAGGTATTTATGAAGATAGCTCAATGCAAGTGATTCATATCCATTTTATGTTGTGTACACATCCGAGGATTTCACTGTACGCTTGAGAGTACATTTTGCAGGATATGCGCTGCCCCACGCTATTCTTCGTCTCGATTTGGCCGGTCGTGACCTCACTGATTACCTCATGAAGATCCTAACTGAGCGTGGATACTCGTTCGTGACTACGGCCGAACGTGAGATCGTTCGTGACATCAAGGAGAAGCTGTGTTAAGTGGCCCTTGACTTCGAGCAGGAGATGGCCACTGCCGCTTCCTCCTCTTCTCTCGAGAAGTCGTATGAACTTCCCGATGGACAGTTCATCACCGTTGGCAACGAACGGTTCCGTTGCCCTGAGGCGCTGTTCCAGGTCAGTGCGGAGGCTTGTGTGCCCTCGAAGTACGCAATTCATGGAAGGTGTACAATGGTCCGCTCGAAATTCCCGATGTGCCATATAACAGCAGAGAGAGGCCTCAGGGCTTGCTACCACCTCCGTTTTAACGCCTCCTGCTCCAACATATGCAGGTAGCAAGTTTTCGCAAACTTCAAATCCTCAACTTCCCACTGATGCTAATTCGATGATAAAAGAGGTCGCAAGTTTCCAGCGTTTTGGGACGTCCTACCTACCAAAATTCAATTTCACCTCTTCCACAACAGGTAACATCGTCGCAGCGGACACATTTATCTCCGACTTAGAAAATCGAATGAAATTTCAGCCATCCTTCATAGGGATGGAATCTGCTGGTATCCATGAAACAACATATAACAGCATCATGAAATGCGATATCGATATCCGTAAGGATCTCTATGCCAACAATGTACTATCTGGAGGCAGCACAATGTATCCTGGAATCGCCGATCGCATGCAGGCAAGACTTCTATCCTACCTTCGAGAGAGAAAAGACAATAGCGTCTTTAAAAAAACTAAGTTAGAGATAAATTGTTAGATTTGAGCACATTTCTACTCTTGAGAATTTTACCTTGGTCTTAGAACAGATGTTGTGGTGTGCTCAAGAGTATCTCTCTATGATTCCAAACAATCTTTTAGCCTNTCCAAATTGTCACGAAATACGAAACATTCTGTCTTGTTTTCTGATCGTCTTTTGCTTTATCTGGCCCCGTCGTCTTTAGAAAGCGAGTTTTTGCAATTTAAATCTTCTCACTGCCCAGGTTTTTTGCGTCCCCGGCCAACCATTACTCATATTTTTGCCACGTCCACTGTCGCAGTAAGAAGCTATATCACTGTACTTGAGATATAGAAACTTTCTCACAAAAAGAGGAGGTGATTGAGTGATAAACTGTTTAGAAGAAAAAACAATTTTTTTTGGAGTTTA
>QEWY01000120.1:5186-15188 GCA_006503575.1 Baylisascaris schroederi
CGCAGGGTTAGGGTTTTAAATAGCGGATGGTTCTGAATTATTACATCGTGAGGCTACTAAGTGATTTTCTAATCATTCTGGATCATTCCCGGAACAGATCCGTGTATAAATTATGAATGCAAACCTAATCTCGACACGAAATATTGATAAGTTTTCAGAAGGGGCGAGCATGTTGTTATTTCACCCTGGAGCTTCGAATTTGTAGCTGTTCGTATTATGATTTTTCTAGACTAAATTGGGGGTGAAATGTTGCAATTTCAAGCCCAAATTATTCTCACACATAACGTGAATGTTATTGTGCCACAAATTGGTCGGGCATGGGGTCGTCTCAATGAGGTATTCGATGCTTAGCTAGAGTAAATTAGAACTGAATATATGCAGTACCGATCTGTTTGTCATGCCAACAACCACCACTGCAGACTGTTTTCGTCTCATGTTTCATTCTTACTGTTCATCTTCCTTGCATCACAATGCATACTTCATTTGTCTGTTCCATTCCATGCCATCGTGGTTGTGCAAATTGTGGCAGACATACTACAAAATCTGCATTCTATTACTTAGTGAGTTTCGAAGAGTTTCTTCGCTTTGCACGATTGGCGATTCCTCTGTGCTTCAGTGGTGTCATCATGGTGAAGTGTATGTGAGAGGTGCGAGATGCCCAGTATTTCATATTCACCTAAGCATTTACAAGAATGCCATTGTCTTCCGGTAAGGGCGATTAAGTGTGCTATGTAGTTGGATTGGGCGAGTTTTCGCGTTCAGCATTCTCTTTGCATTATGCCAAACCTTTTTAGGATCTTTGAGGGAAACGGCGGTGAGGAATTTGTTTCTACTTTGATAATACGCCCAATGATGAGGAGGGTTAAAATTTCAGGATTCTTATTTGATTTCGACTGCTTGAAATTTTTGTTCAGATCTGAGTGATAGGAAAATAAGAAGCTTTTGAAGTTTGAAAAGCTTTTGTTGTTTTTATGAGCAGGAAACAATTTGGATCAGTCGGCCAAATGTAGCGGGGTAGTTTTCAAGCGAGCCATGCAAGAAACTTTTCGTTGCTAAATTCTTCCTATTGTGAATGCAGGGGAGACAAATGTTTTTTTTTAATTTGGTCAGGTTAAATTCGTGTTGTCCCCGGTTTAGTTTTGAATAGCTTTTCAATTCAATTCAAAATACGTCAGAGCAGGGTTCTCAAAATCACAAAGGAAACTTCGTCTGAATAGAACATTTCATAGATCACTATCGTGTGTTCCTTCGCTGCCCGGTACTAGAGGAGTCCTTCGTGAGGCGGATTTAGAGCAAATGAAGCATATAGACGGAGGAGTGAAGGGATATCCTGCTTGATTTTTGTGATATCCGAGTAGCTTTAAATCTTGGAAAGTGTATATCAGAAGTATTGACCCAAAAGTATTGATGATTGGTATAGGCAGCAAAAGTGTTGAATGGTTTGTGCATATCAGGACCATATCGCCCATAATTCAATATGCATAATTCAGAAACTATTTTATTTTAGTGAAATCGTTCGTCGATTTCGAGTAATTGCGCTAGCATGATTATGGAAAAGCGAATAATGCGGGAAGTGATCTCTGTNAGAAAATGCTCACTTAATCAGGCATTACCGTTATGTCCCTTTTTTTGGGGGTGAGGCGAGGAGGGGGAGATAGGGTCCAGCTCTTGTTAGTTAATCCTGTTATATCTGAACCAGGCCCGTATCCTTTTTGTAATCGCTAAAAGCGATAACTCAATAATGTATAGTTGTAGTAGTTATGTGCTTATCTGAAAAAGCACTAATTAGATGAGGAAGCGATTTATTCACTTTGAATTCTAAGATGACCACTTCCAGATGTATCCTTGGCAATTTACTGCACAAATCTTCGCCATGTTTGGTACGCAAGCCAACATCACTCACCATCAGCGTTATAAAATTTCTACAGACATATGCTGAATTGTGGAGATTATTTTCCCTCTCTTTTCTTAAACTTCTGTGCGTGTGTTTATTTTTTGTTGAAAGCATGATCTCTTCGTTTATGAATGTTCAATTAATTCTCTTTCGCATTAATTTTAATTTATTATCTTCGTTTACTTGCATTATCGTTGTTTCACAAATCTCAAATTTTCTTTCAGTCGTTTACGTTTCGTGCCTCGATGGTATAAACAATATTTTTGTACCGTTTATTGGTCCATAGTTATTCGAAACTTTTACTTTCATTTCCTTCTACGACCCTTTTTGCGTTTTAATGGACTTATTTCATTCCGGTTCCTAATACTATGGACTTTTTTGATTGGAATAGACCTTGTGTTAGTTGAAATCAGGAAATCAAAGTGTTGTCACTTTTATAAGAAACAAAACTATATTTTTAGCCTAGATCTAAATAGAAATAGAATGGAAAGGTAGTTGAACCTTGAAGCTCCGATTTTCGTGTTGTGAGGAAAACTTATTGGTTTAATGCTACCGTAGCCTTTCAACGGTACAAATGCTCCGAGTTCAAGTAGTACAAGTAAGAAATTTTTGGCATGGCGTCATGGTTTGGAGCTTGTTCGATTATGGTGCAAAATTACGCTTTTATCGCTAATCGTGCTCGTTTTTCCAGTGATCTGCCGAGTGCTTCTTGTTCGGCGCAGCTTATTTCGATGAGTAATGAACAAGGTGGCCACCGAACTATTTAAATTTTTTTGGCGAATCGACACCTCTATTCTTTGCAATCAGAGGTTAGCACTTGTTGTTTTTATCACCATCGAGCTTTCGATGATCGTCATCGAATGTAAAACTACTACTTTACAGCTTCACTTGTATTAAACTCTAACTTCGAGTTCACTTTTATTTGGTGATCACTTGATGGAAAGTTCACTGTAGTGCAAGTGTTTCTATTGAAAAGGTTCACATCGAATTTGAATGGAAACAAAAAATGTAGGAACCAAGGTAATAGAGGTTTACTTCTTAGTTCACTTACTTCGCTGTTATTTTGAAAGTGAAGTTCAGGGGCGCGACTGCCGTTTTACGCCAAGGGGTTTATTTTACTTCGTTAGTGACCAGTTGTGGTTACCGAACATACGTCATTAGTGGAAGTGAGAATTTTGAAATTCTTTTAAAATGTCTCACCCTTTATGCAAGGAAAAGTTATTCGTCGTTAGAGGTAGAAGAGTTGAAGAAAATCATTCTAAATGATGATGAAAAGGTGTCTTTAAATTTTTTCTATGGAGTGAGATGATGTGAAAACAACTTTCTTGAAGCACATTTTTCATAGAAAATTGTATCTTTTCCATCTTTTATTTTCCATTTAATCTGGAAAGCTGTACATAGCATAATCTCTAAGTTTTTATTGCGGAAATTTGGATGTTGCAGAATAAGTGAGGTAGTTAATCCGAGGTTGGCCGAACCTTACCGACTCTTATAGGGTGAAATGAGCTAGGACTTGCATGTGGCGAATTACCATGCATAAATTGCGGAAGAATTGTCATTCATGCATGCGTAAATTTTTTTTACGTTTATTGAATGCTTTCCTGTGCGAAGCATTTCCTCATTTGATGTTGTTCAGTGCGCTTGAAGTGCTTTCCGCGTGGCATTCATCGAGTGTTTTCAGGATAGCAGGAGCATGGACTAGGTGTTAGCATAATGAAATCAAGCGAAAGAAGCGGCTAGGATGGTGTTGTCGAAGCGCCATTTGAATAGACGAGTCTACGTGATGATAGCTTTCCGATTTATATTGATATATTTTGTATTGTCTGTGAGACATATATTTTCGCATTTTGTGGTTCTCTGTAATCTTCTTCATGGCTGTTGTTGTTGCTGCAGTATGTTGTTGTTTCATTTCTGTTGTAATTGCTGTTATGCCTTGTGCTTCGCCACTCTCGGTATTTTAACTGGGGATTTCGACTTTTCGGGGGCTGATTCGAAGTCCGATTAGATGAAACGAGAGTGGCGACGGTTAAAGATTTGCCTACGTCGTGCTCACACTGAACGAGGGCAGTTGAAACAACATGCCGCGGCCGTGTCCAGCGAACAAGGGAGTCTGCGTCGGTCCTTTAAAGATCGTAAAGGTGCATCTAACCCTCTACGGATTGCTCAGTTTGCGTATCACAATTCACTTTGTCGGTAGTCTGCGTCAGACGGGTAGATCTGTGATATGATTTCTTCCGGCTAACGTTGGCTGCATTTTTTCACCGTTTGTTGAGGCAGTGTGGGTAGCTCTCACGTTCGGCTCTTGAGTATATTCGTACAGTCGCCACTATCTTCTGGCTCCGATGTAGCCGGATGTAGTGGGGTCTTGGGTATGGCTTGAGCCGTGACGCTCGTATTTGACTTCTGGAGTTTAGAGGTTGGCGATTTCTTATGTAAACTCCACGTGTAATATGTTTCGTTCCGTCAGGTCTTGTAGTATGAAAGGTGATGGTGTAGCTATCCTAGCAAAAAGGCATCTTTCATTTGATGGGAGTGAACCGTTGGTGCTAAACTCCGGATATGAATTGGTGTGTGTCAATTTTCCACGGATGCTTACCATTTCCGTTTCATAGTGGCATGTCGTAGACCGGGTTGTAGCGTTCAGGAGAGTGGAGTTCTTTAATTATTTGGCTGACTCGCACTCAGCTGCGTATGTCTGTTTAATTGTTTTTGGCTTTAATATTCCAATTTCCAGACTGAAGGGTCATGGTTTGAATATGTTGGACGATTTCCTCGCAGAGTGTGATCTTGTTAGCCTGATTGACTGGCCTACCCGTGAAAACAGCTTGTTGGAGTTGTTGCTTAGTGATCCGCCTTAGTGAGCCGCCTTAGTCAGTGATCCCCCATAATCCCGAATTTTGGAACAAGTGGTCATTGTGGTATTTGCTTTGAAACTGTTGAGCGTCCTCGACCAGACTGCCATCGTGACTATGCTCACTTCAACTGGGACTGCCATCGTGACTATGCTCACTGCGGACTGCCATCGTCACTATGCTCACTGCAACTGGGTTCACATGAATGGCTGCCTGCTGCACTATGACTGGGATTTCGAATTCGGTTTATGTCGTGACGTAGATAATATGTATGCTATATTTTTGAATTTACTGGACGTGTTGCTGTCGAAGCTGTGCCCATGCGGAAAAATAGGGATCTTTCTTTTTAAGTGATTTCCCATCTTCAGCGTGTTGCTTCGAATCAATATTTTCTGTGGAAAGATCGACGAAAAGCAGTTAAAATGGCTGCATTCCGAAAATGCTCTAAAGATTGCCGTAAGACGTGTAAGAAATGGGCGAGGAACGGTGAAAAACACCTGACTTTTTCTGGCAGACGTGAGGCATTCTTTAAAACGTAAAAAATGAACTCATTTCTGTGGAAAGATCGACGAAAAGCAGTTAAAATGGCTGCATTCCGAAAATGCTCTAAAGATTGCCGTAAGACGTGTAAGAAATGGGCGAGGAACGGTGAAAAACACCTGACTTTTTCTGGCAGACGTGAGGCATTCTTTAAAACGTAAAAAATGAACTCGTTTCACGCCGCTACATTGGAACGAGTACCACCAACAAGAGGCAGTCCCTCTCTGATGATTATGCAAACTCGGAGCTTTTCGTTTCATTCTTCCAGCAGTTTTTCAAAACGGGCGATGGCAACCTTCCCTACTTTTCTCAACATATGCAACTCATCTAGGTACCGTGGTGGCAGATCTGGACATAGTTAGAGAGGCCATTTCAGAGCACAGTGATAAAATGCCCCTAACACTTGAGAGTATACCTTCAAGATCCATCAAGGATGCTGCGACAGACCCTTGCCGCCCCTTATGTCTTTTGTTCAGGCATAGTCTTGTACTACGCACTGTTCCAAATGTTTACAAAACTGCAGTTGTACCACCATTACCGAAAAGTTCCCATTAAACCGTGTTTCCAATTACCGTGCCGTCAGTCTTAAGTCGTCATTTTGCAAAGTGCTGAAATTTATTCTGAGAAAATCAATCCTAAATTATCTTAGCCTTTCTGACGCCATCAGTGATAACCATCACGGCTTTCTTAAAGGAAGATCAACGCTTACACAACTCACAACTTCATATTGCGACTGGTATGAAGCCCTCAACAACGGCTTCCAAACAGATTTAGTGTATATTGATTTTGCCAAAACTTTTGAATCGGTAACCCACCCTAAATTTTTGCCTAAACTGAAGGCGTATGGAGTTTACGGCTCTGTCCTAGCCTGGTTGAAAGATTTTTTGTGGGGACGAAGCTTGAGAGTGAAAGCTGGGAATGCCTTGTCTTCGCTACATTTTGTGCTTAGGGAGGTGCCGCAGGGCAGTGTTCTAGGGCCTCTTCTATTTCTGCATTATGTAAACGATCTCCCAAAGAACTTATCAAGCTTTTCCAAGCTTTATCTGATGACGCGAAAATATGCACACGCATCATTGAGCCCCAACTCGATTATAACGTATTATGTCAGGACATGGTTTCATTAGACAAGTGGTCACAGTTATGGCAGCTCGATATATCTGCTGAGAAATGCTTTGTCCTGCACATAAATTTCCTGACTGAATATCCCTTACGTTTACCCGATCTCGATTTTCCTGCAGAGGAAGTAGTGAACGATTTAGGTGTTTATGTGAGTTCTGACCTTAGCTGGCATAATCATCGTATTGAAATTTCGCGAAAGGCTGCTGAAGTTGCAAATTGCATTCCGCGTGCCGTTCAGTCAGTTGCATAGAAAATTGTCGGAAAGCTTTCGTTTCTTGCTTCCGCCCCATTCGGAATACTGTAGTCAGGTGTGATCCCCGTCCGCGAAAAGGATATCGAGATAATTGCGAGAGTTCAAAGGCGCTTCGCTGAGGCAGCTTTTAGGAAGGCTTTCCATGGACCGTTTCAACCTAATTATGAGCAGCGGCTTCGCGTTTTTAACTTGAAACATCTGTGTTATCGCAGAGCTCAGTTCGATTTTCATTTATGCTTCAAGATGGTTAAAGGTTTCTGAGGCATTTCGTTCGAGAGCATTTTCTCCTTTACGAAGTTTGCACTGCACTCGAGGCTTCACCTTCTACAAGTCGAAAGGAAATGAACTAATCGAACTGATGTGCTCAACTCTTTTGCTTATCGTGTTGTTTCCATTTGGGACTATTTACCATATGATGTGGTAATGACTGGTAATTTGTCATGCTTTAACAGACGTTTCGAGCAGTGTGATCTGTCGTCGCTATGCGCCTCATATCAGCTATGAGTAATCATCATCATCATCATCATCATCATCATCATCATAATATTGTATATGTAATTCCATGCTTTTTTTATTATACGAATAAAGACTATTATTTCATTTTTTTATTGACCAAGCTCTCTCTCGGGAGCACGGAGCTGAGCAAGGTCGTGTGAGTTTACTCATCTCCGTAAGAGTTATTGATAAGCGGGCTTAGCCTTCGGGAATCAAAAAAATTTTCCATAGAGTTGCAGGAACATGAGGAAACTCCGCGAAGCACTGTGCATGAACAAGATGCACTAAATGGAAACATAATGGGCAATTGTTAATAAAAAGAGAACACATTTTTGCAAAACGGAAACGAAATGCAAAAAAGGCGAAAAAAGCCATGATCAGAAAGCACAATGAAAACAGGGACAGGTTGAAGGTGGATGAGGTCGATATCCATATTCTACAAATGCATTTGCCCATATGCAGTGAAATATAGCATCAACGTTTGGATGAAGGACGGATCAAATGCTGAAGGTGGAAAAGGATCAGATCATGCCAGAGCTGCGCTCTCTTTTAACTATATTGTTTCAATGAGAAAACATCCCGGAGAATGGAAACTTGCAAATGTAACCAATTGTTTTATACGGAAGACGAAGGCAACACCAAGAATGTGCCAAATTACAGAAGTTTATGTAAGCGTTGACTTTTGCAGAAACTTCCGAGACAGGCTTATTACGTCGAAATTACAGCGAAATTAATCTCGCAAAGGAAGCAGGTCGTTCAGAAGGCTGAGAACACTGTCATGCTATGCATACTATTTCATCTAATGGAAAACATGTTTCTGATAAACGAAGACACCTTCTAGCTCGTTAAGAAGATATTTGATGCGGGCAAATTGAGAACCTCTGTAAACCATATCGGTTTGGGGCACCACAAGGCGCTATCATCTCTCAATCCCGCCTTCCTCCCTCCACTTCTTCTTCCTCCATTGACATTTTATCTTTCCGGCCTGAAAAATTTTAGTTTATTTGAAACGCTATGGTACACGCAAGCTCTATTTGTATGACTTTCAAACACAGTAGTTGAAAGTAACATTAAACAACAATGGAACAACGTTTGATTGTTATTAAAAGAACAGCAGTTAGCTGAAACTTTGCAAACTTCCAATTTGCTACGATTTCGAAACTATTATAGTATACTTCGCTTCCTCCAAAATTTCGAAAGATATATTTAGGTATACTTTTTTGCTTCGAAATTTCGTGAATCTTGCAACAATATAGTTTCCAAGTGGAAACCTTCGTGAATTATCTCATATTATACTTTCTTATCACAAAAGTTTCTTAAAATCTGCTACAACATACCCTACTATTCAAAGAATCTTGAGCTGTATTTTCGCTTACAGCAATAAAATCTCAGCAACTACCTCGCCGGTTATATGATTACGGAAACCACAGATTCATGAATCTAAAGTATTGCAAAATCGCGTTCACTATCTGGATCTTACAACAGGGTATCTGGCTTACTGTTACTCTTTTCCTCTAAATTTTGTCATCGAAGAGCCAACGAGGGAAGGTGACAGGCTTTTCCTGTTTCCTNTCCAAACGCAGTAGTTGAAAGCATCATTAAACAACAATGGAACAACGTTTGATTGTTATTAAAAGAACAGCAGTTAGCTGAAACTTTGCAAACTTCCAATTTGCTACGATTTCGAAACTATTATAGTATACTTCGCTTCCTCCAAAATTTCGAAAGATATATTTAGGTATACTTACATTTTTATAATTTCCACTGCTCACATCAATCCACAGTATGCCCAAAATGTTGTTGTTTTTTCTGCTGCAATCGTAGCAAACAATTTTTCAAGCAGTGAGCTATCAATTCGAATTTTTCGTGCTGGAATTAATCCAAATATCAAAAAAAAAATTGTTACCTTCTAATAATTGAGGTGCGGATTTCTTCCAAAAGCATTCTATAGTGCAGCCTAATAATGCTTATCTGGAAGTTTACTAATAAATCTTTCCTTCATTCGCTGCCGTAACGAGCAGACACTCAGAGCTGTATCGTCATTCATAGATGCCTGCTCATTCGTTCAACAGGTTCACCAAATCCTCCCTATATCTGCATTGCAAGCACCATTAATTTTTTCATTACAGGTTATTGTGTCTAAACGAATGTTGAAAATCATAATTCTAGCTTCAGATATTGCCAAAGTGGAAAAACTATACCGAGAGATGCACACGTAAACTAATAGTGCTTTTCAAATGCAAGCTTGTAGAAACGCACAAATCGAATATCATATGGGCATGTCATATGCACTGCTGCAATGGCCATTCAAACGATAATGTGACTAATATTAGGAGCTACTTCCACGCTTTTTGTTTATTCACCAGACTACAAGATCACTCCTTGATAATAGCCTTTGCAAAGTGGCAAGAAATTTTAGCTCTTATCTTGGCAGTGTTACAGCCAGGGATGCAACGCCGAGTGCGATGGGAAACAGCTGTTTCTGTCAGAACTCGACATTTTCTTCATTTCCATAGGCTCGTATTATATAGCATACGTCAAAACTATAAAGATGCCTCACTTTTTCGTCAACCAGCCTCCCCCCAACAGAAGGTACTCGATGCACCAAAATTGAGTGTCAATTAGAAGTTGCCGACCTTATGTCTTCCCACGCGGTCGCACAACTCTTTGTGTTAGAGAGCTGTTTGGAGACGTGCGTCGTTCTGTGTATATCTCGCAGTGAAAAGTTGTGCAAGGATGAAAATGCAGAATCAGCAAACAAACTATACACTTCATTTTGAGCATAAAAACAACATCAACAATCACAGGTTTAGTGGCGATTTTGTAGAAATGGTCACTGAAGGCCTCAT
>QEWY01000121.1:0-10950 GCA_006503575.1 Baylisascaris schroederi
TTTTTAAGGAACTATTTCTGCTGTTCGTCCTGTCACCTCTGTAGGTCACAAATTACGGAATGGTTGAACACTTTATTCTTTATAGTTGTACCCATAATATTGGAATTGTGCAGTTACTGTTCATGAAGTACTTTTAAAATCTACCTGGCTTTTTTGACTTCCGAGTTGCTTTGCTTCATCGGGGTATTGAAAGATGATAAATTGTTTCTGTGTTCTGATATACAATTTCGAATCTTCTTTCCAAATAATTGCAGCTGCGTATTGCCCGGGCCGATGGGAATATTCGTGAAAAGCAGCGCGATGAAATTATCACTAAGCAGAAAGAGCAGCTGAATTATATGCGATATGAGTGCGAGAGTCTCGAAGGTCTCAACGAGCATCTAGACGCCGAGCTTCAATCGTACCGGAATCTGCTCGATGATGAGGAGTCGCGGTGATTCGATGTTCTTTTCTTTTGTTGAATTTCCTGTAGTTCTTTCAGTCGAGCGGTACTTTTCATTCCGTCTGTTCAAAATTTTGTTTTCGATCATGTAAGAAATTTTCGAATGCTGATTAGCATTACATTTGGTTTTTGGTAATGGGATTACCAGTTTTTGAATTCAGAGTGCTGTTCATGCGTATCATGGTTAAGGAAAGTGGAGGTTAATTATCGTTGAAGATGAAACAATATTTTGAAACACAGGCAGGGTTCCTTACATTTGGTAGCGTTGCCATGGATTGAGGTACACATAAATAGAGTTGACAGGAGTGATGTAATTAGTGAATGCATCGTACGAGCTTGAGCTTTTTATAGGCCACAAACGTCTCTATAGTTATCTTCGTTCACCGATCGCAGGCGCAACTTGTGTACAGTTCTCTTCTGCAAACGCAGTTGTTATAAATTTCTGGTCGTTTAGCTTCAGCATTTCACGAGAATCATTGTCTGTGAGCGATGCCGACGAGCAACAGTTTATCTCTCTCGGACGTTTCAGCGTTAAAACTAACGAGGTAATCTGTCGTCACTTTCCGAAAAATGTCTTTTCTAATATGCTCATGATCAGATAAGTTAGTAAGCATACCACTTAGGCTAAGGCAATGTCTTTTTGGGTTCCGTATGGAGTTCGTATGCAACAACTGATTATAACAGATGAGGAACAGGCGGAATGTAATGACGGATGTAGTAGAATTGAGATTGATGAAAGACTGGAAGGAGGCGAGGATATAAGGGCACATCGGTTATTTGAGCCGAAGTAAATAATGAAGTGTTTATTTTGCCATTCCCTCGACCACCTGCCCTCCCCCTCTCCCAATACCGGCTCTCTTTGCCACCCCGCCTCGCCCTGCTCCATCCGCCCATTATATGAACATCCGATATTGCATCGCGGCACAACAGTGGAAATTCTTTAGCCATAACTCAGAGGTTGGTAACAGTCTTGAAGATTGCTGCGCGGGATTCGCACATTTGTTGTATGTAAGTCGGAAGCTTTTCTTATTGTAACTTTCCTGCCAAACGGCTTTTCATTGTCACTTATTCCGGTTGCTGACTTGAATGTTACGTTCAGAGCGCTGTCTTATCGTAGTTGACAGTCGGGTCACTTTAAAATTGCCACAATAAGTCCGCATTATTGTGTCAAACTTCAGTTGTGGAGCCAGGCTTTATGACACTTCCATCTCAGCAGCCCTTCATGACGACACTCGAGCGCAACGTAAATATCTTCTTGCGCTAGTGCGTACGATAAACATTGTTGGCGGGTCGACGGTTCACGGTGGTTGTTTAGATATATGAATATGTCCTGGGGTTCATAGCTATCATATCTAATGCATAGCGTTATGACGTTTAGAAACCAGGGAATCCGGACATGGCTATTGAGATTCGATCGGAGGATACAGATGGTGAATTCATACGGCTGCTCAACCATGGAATGCGGGCAGTTTCGATAGGAGGGTGGATGATCAAGAGCGAGGCTGAAGAGAAAGAGGCTGTCTACAGATTTCATCCGCAGCAGATGCTCGATTCTGGAACTGCAATCACGGTATGTTGGAACTTCAGATGCGGCTCTGATTCATTGCTCTTTCTTTATATAATCCCATTGTACCATATTTGTTCATCTGGTTTGATAGCATCACTTATCATCCTATTTGCTCGGTTTTGATAACACAGAAAGAGGTTAAACATGTTGGGTGGAGTGCTTTTCGTTCATTTTGGAGGAACTCTAACGCCTTTGCGGTGGAGTGGCGAATATTCTCGTTAAAAGAGAAAGCGGAACAATATTTTAGGGTTGGAAATCAGAGAAAGTGGTGTATTAAAAATAAAGAAGATGGAACAAGAAGTAAATTGTGTTGAGAGTAAATAAAGAGCTTGAGAAATCCGGACTTGGTGAATTCAAGGTAAAGAAAAAAGTTGGGAAGCTTGAAGCAAAAGGAATGGGGACAATCAAAACTAGCTGGAGAAGGTAAAGGAATTTGGAGCAAAAACTAGAAAATAGGCTTCAGGAGATGGACGTAAAGGTGCTTGAAGTTGAAAAGGAATGCAACGCTCTGCCTACATGACTTCGTGAACACGAGGGGAAGGCGGGTGAGCAGAGAAATACTATAGGGTGGAATTTTAATTAGTTTGATTTGAAATCCTGGGGTTAGTGAATATGGGGATATGGGCTCAAACTTTCTCATTTGAAGAACAATAAATGGCTGTCGCGCTATTTCGCATACTTTATATGTTGAAGCTCCTTTCAATCATGGTAACCTCTCGACATGACAAAATAAAACGAGACTGAAGTTGAAGCTGCCATGACATAAAGTAAGCAGCTGAAGCGGAAAGTTGAGCTGACTATTCAGTTGCTTTGATATCGCAGTGATCTATTTACTTTTTCCACAGCAATCGTGCTGTTGGCAAAGAGTAGATAGAATTTGTGTTTGTGGCTATTCGTGCAATAATCGTTTGGATTGCTCTGAAAGGTGTCGACTGTTGCGGAGCGTTTCATCGCGCACCTTGAAGGTATGTAATTCAGGTATTAGTTTTTTGTTGAAGCACTCCTAAGGAGGTAAGGTGGTAGGTATCACAACACTTGAAATATCAGGGTTTTATTGAAAATAGGATGCGGCGTGAAATGGGACAGCGAAAAGGACAGCAGACATCACAAAAAACATCACTTGAGTTTACTTAGATACTGGTGATGTTCATTGCCGTATTACTTCATATCCCTTGGTCAGGCAGACTGAGTATTGCAAGGCAGCTAGAATTATGAGGTTGCAGGTATGGAGTGCCGGTAGCGGGAGAGCGGAGATGTCACCTGGAGATATCGTCATGAAGACTCAGGGATGGCCAACTGGGAATTATGTGAAGATAACAGTTGTCGACGATATGGGTACTGTTGTGGCCATGCACGAAAGCACCAATTCATCTGAAGCAAGCACTCGTCTTTAAGAACACCACTGGTGTTTGCATATCTCAAAGTTTACGCTATGTCCTTACCATTGTCGAGTTGATAACATCATGTACGGTGTTTCCTTTGCAAGATTGGTTTAAGTCCTTCATTTCTGATGTTGATTTCGATTGCTCTTTCCTCTTTTCTGTTCTATCCCTTTTTCTATTTCTTGCTGATTTACCTAATTTGTAAGCTCGCGTTTGGCTTGTTCCGTCCGGTGTTCGACTTTTCATCACAGCATCGGATGCGCAGGTCCGGAAATAAACTAGATTGCCGTTTTCTTTGTCATTCCATTATTATAATGGTTCAGTGTCATTGATGAGTGTCGTGGATCATTCTTGTCACGTAACCATTTTACTTTACATGATGTCCTTACCGTACAAATTGCATTTTATTGTTTTCTTGTTGAACAGTTGAACGGACTGTAATGAATTTTGGATGTCTATGCATGTAATGAATTTCGTTTCCTTGCAGTAAAAGTGACAGCAAATTGCTCCAAAATGATTGCATATCAGCCATCACTTTCATTGCACTCGCCTGGAGATTTCCTTTAAATTCCCCTGCTCATATCCTGATCAACTCCAAGACTACACCAACAAAAGCCTAGGCCTAGGGTTTTCCAACTTTCTACAATCTCTGAGGAAGTTGAATAATTATGAGACATTTTGTCCGGCATCATTACATGGTAATGATTGTTAATTCAGCAGAAATGACTGCAGAAATTGGGCATTTCATTCAATATACGCGTGAAGACTTGAGATAAACTCTTTCATGATTAATGCAATATTCTAGCCACAATTTACAAGAAGATCAGTTCGGATGGTGGATTGGTGTTGTGAAAGTCGCATTGTCGTGCACCTGTTACAAAAAACTGTTTAACATTGTGAAGAATTTATGAAGTGAAAAAAACAATGCTAGAAAGTTGTGCACTTCACACAAAATTCATGCCTTATGTAAATAAAATCTGCGCTATTTTGGAGGCTCGTTGAATTTGAACAAGCACATGTTTGAGGATGCGTACTGTACACAGCAAATTTTATTGGTCATTTGGCATTAAAAATGCAAACAAGAAACGAAGAAATGAAGATGGCACAGAAAGGGTACCACAAGTGTGACGAAATGCACGAAAGGAAATGAAAGCCGATATGAGATGAAGAGAAATGCCGAAACCTTTGGCAGAAATATCGTTATGATTGAACAAACCTAATTCCTCTAGAACGGCCCCTCGAACATAGCAATAAACCATCGTTGATCACAATTGCCTAGCAATCAAACGAAAAAACAGACCAACCAAACCAGCTAATTGGCTCTTCGAAATGCTTTATTATACAAGAAGAATAAGCTAGTCTAACGACAACTTGCGATCCAACCGTCTGCGGCTATGGAGAACGCCTCAGTAGGCTCCTTTGTTAATGTATTCACAGTCATCCACCTTCATCAAGTCTAGAGCTTTTTTCACCTTCTTTTTCAACGAATCCAAAAGATCGTGCAGGAATTTCTCATTGCAAAAACTTTCCAACCTCCTCATAACTTTAGTTCCTGTTCATCAGGCTAATCAAAATTATATTAACTTAAAAGCAGTGGAAAAGCTTTATTGATCTGTTTTTTCCTCTCTGAATGGATACTTCCAGAAATTCGTTAGAAAAATCCAATTTCATTCCTTCCTTTCTTCACTAATACGACTTAGAACTCCTTATATCGGTCACCATATTCAATAATACCGATTTCACGGGATTAAAGCGAGAAATGTGTAAATCTTAATTTCAATATATATCCACGAGGCTTATAAAGATCGAAGTTGATGATCAAATTCGGGAGGTGCATACAAACACCATTTTCTCTGATTCGTCAGCCGAAATAACTTGGACTGAAATAAGCACCGCCGTTTGGCTTTATACTGGGTTGATTGTGGGTGCTAGCAATAAACGATACTATACGACGATCAAGGAGGGCCTAGATAGACACAGCGGGCTATGCTAGCGGAACGATTCAGCGAGAAAACAATTTCACTTGTAAGAATAGGGAGACAGCTTTACGCATCCATCTGCACTGATGTATATACATACGAACGAAAGCGGAAAGATCGGACCACTTTACCAGCTGTCTTCTTCCTCAGGAGCTTCGGGTACCGTTATGCTGTTGCGAACAGTCTGAAAAGAAGTGATTTGCTTCTTCTTGAGCATTACCTCGACATGTGTGCCATTCAAAAAGCATTTCTTCAACGAGCTAAGCAGTTCTTAGGTCGTTGGCTTAATGTCTATTCTATTAAAGACTTTACAATAAATGTGAAGATCGTCGAGTTGATGGGATAAAGTCATAAACAGATGTACCAGTTCAAGGTGACAAAAGTGATTCAAAAATATTATTCTGTTTGTGGAAGTGGAAGATGGCGTGTGCCTGCAGAGGTTCGATTTGAATATGCACATTCTGGGCTAAGTGGCCGGGTTGACAAACACTGAGCGCCGGACAGGGCAAATTTGATTGCAATGTGCAAATGGTCTAACGAAACGTACGCCCAGCGCATGAATAGGAGCTCACAGTGGCAATAATTTATGATGAAGTGCAAGATGGAAACAATGACTCTTTGTGATGCAGACATGAAATTAATGAAAATACAAGTGAAGAATTGATACAAGTGAGACATCAATACTTGGTTATCTCTCCCTACCCCTCCAAAAAAAACAGCAACCGACCACGTGAGCGACAATCACCGAAACAACAGCCTGCTCAGCGATGAATAGGCGTGTAGGTAACCTCGTCGATATAAAATTGCCCGTCTGCCATGGACAGCGCTTATGCCACAAAAGAGACATCAATGCTTGGTTTTCCTTGCTATTTTCAAACCGATGAAATCATCATATGTAAAGCAGAGTGTTTGCTTTGAATAAGTTGCATGTTACCTCTAAAGCACGTAAGAAAGCGCTGCTATGTCCATTGACATATCCCTGATCAGCTGCAAAACGAAGTATTGCTTCCAGCATTACCGTATAGCATACACGGTTCCTCATTACTCCATAGCGGTACTTACGTACTGTGGAACACGCGGTAACCACAGAGAGCTGCTGTCTTTCCCGCATCTGAAAGTAGTGAAAGACGTAAGTTACCATCGCTTCATAATTCAACTGTTTTACCATATGCTCTTNCGTTGTAAGAAATCAGTGATATTTTGATGAGGTGCCCTGCACAGCTGCATTCACTACATGTCGTTTGCAGAGTAGATGAATGCAGCAGATAGTTGGGAAATAATTTTTCATTATAGTATTTGTGGCATTTCTACTTGAAAAATGAGATTGGAGACGATCTGGCGGCTTTTAAAACAATAGTTAGGCATGCTCCGTCAACGGGATTAAAGTTATTTTTTAACTTGCTCTTCCCTTCCTCTCCACTTGAAGGAACCATAAGAATGCAATGGACGATGAGAGTGAGTGGCTTCTGAAGTCAAGAACGATTTAATACGATGGGTCTGTATTAAAAATCATCTCTTACTAGAATTGAACGGCAGACCTTATCTGAGAGACGTGTAGAGAAGTGCATACAGGCAAACAAATAGGCAAAATGTCCCTACAATATTTTCTGCTAAAAATCACAGAAATGGCGACGTGAGGAAAATAGATTACAATGTTTTTGCAGTGTTTTATGTGTCAAGAGTAAAGATATATCTGCAAACTTGTTTGCAGAGCATTGAAGTGAGCACGAAGGCTCCTGTTCGACGTGTTCCAGAGATTCCATGCACGAGTGTCGGTGATATGTTGTCGAGGTTGCCTTGACCAGCTGTTTGCTCGAGTGCCCATGCCGATTTGATCACTTCTAGGAACTGTCGCGGATCAGGCGGACGAACAATCTGAAAAATCTATTGTGCATCAGACAAACGATCTGACACAGCCAAAAAACATGTCGTCGACTTCATTCGTGCTTTTCGGTTGCTCAGTAGTACGGAATTGAAACAAGGTTGTTATGAAACCTCTGTACTTCTCCATCAAAAAACCGCTGTTTCGATGAGGGGGGACGAAACCTTCTGAAAGCGATGCAAGCAACATAACGAGATGCCTCACAGCAAGTGTTTTGCTATGCTTGTGGATGTTCCTCCAATCCTATGGCGACTTTCTGATAGCAGCATTGATATTTCATTTTTCTCACAGTCGCAACACTACTATCTGTAACATGAAGGGGTAAACTGCAATTCTTGAAAGCAGCACGGCGATCGCGATGAATATCTATGTTAATGTTCATGTTGAATGAACTTCTTCTCTTCGCTCCGTTAGATTTTGATGTCGTTACTGCTGGAGTGTCAATCAGCTGCAAATGTTCTTCAGGAACGTTCGAAGGAAAAAAAACGGCATATTTACCTCTTTCCAATGTGGATACCTCAATACATAAAGTATTCTTTCATCACGTTTTATGTCACTATTAGTAATGCGTAGTTCATATGTTGTTGTCGCCTCTTCTGTGCGAATCGCAAAAGTTCGCACGGTGAACCTTTTGTGCTGCAAAATACGATTAATTCGTATGATAAAATTAATAGATCTTCATTTGATATAGCGCATTGTGCTGAAAGTTTAGCTTGTTGCATGTCCACGAGAAAGGTGTAAAATCTTTCATCTCGTCTGCATGCTTCATGCGTTCTGTTCTTCTGAGATCGAAAACAGAAGAAAAGAGAGGAGGCAGGTTGCAGCAGGCGCAATAAGTTTCATGGACGTAAGGCTGCCACTGATCGTGGTCTGTGCATCTGATGATTCTCGATGCACAGTTAACACAAGGAATGAATTCAATGCACCTTAATTATTGCTGGGGTTGAGGACGTGTTTTATCGATGGCGCTCTCGCCACTCGCCACCGGTCTTTTTATGCAGTTCTTCCGATAATTTGCAATGATCATGTGAAATACTTGCGGAATTCGGGAAAGGAGTAGAAGAACCTACACTGTGAATTTCTTTCGGTCTTCAAGTGCTCACTTATCGGACTATGCACACAGGACGATGTTTTTCCGCTACTCAAGGGAAAAAGAAAGCAATGTTCTGCTCACAGGTAGAAAAAAATAAAGAGCTGACACTCACTTTGAGTTTCTTCCCCACCTTTCGTTCGAAATATTTTGCACAGTCATCCTTGTTGTCCAGGGGAATGAGGCAGACAATAAGTCTGATCTTGAGTTGCCATATCATGCGGAACCAATCAAGTAATGTCTCTGGTTTTGGACTCTAAAAAGACTTTACCTCGTCTTCGAAGTCAAAACACTAGTTCTTTCTATACAAAGAAAGGAAGGTGAATTAGGAAAGGTGAATTTCCGAGATAATTAAGCTACCCACTGGAAGTACGACTGTAGTGCTCTTGTTAGAACGGCGTTTTCGGTTAACTCAGCGTCCTTAGCATTGCAACTTAAAATAAAGATTTCCAACACAATACCTCAACCAGTCCGTAATAATATAGGCGTATTAATACGCTGTTGGGTCCGTGAGGTAAAACAGTACTCATATGACACCGTTTTCCCGGGCCTTCTTTCAAAAAAGGATGGAAGGGAGAAAATGCAGCAAGTTAGATCATTTGCTGTAGATTTCTTCCTTTTCGCTCCCATTTTTATCAATGTTTTAACACTGCTTTTTACAGCAGTAGCTCTGGCCACCAAATTTGATAGTAAATTCAACTAGAATTCAGATCCTCACAACGTCGGTTGTTCTATGATTACCAAATTTGAGTATCCAGCAATTAGTCATACCTGAGCTAATACATAGTTGCCGAATTTGCTTTTAATTTTTGTTGCGTGTATGTAAGTATTTTGTGACTTGTCGTGCTTTGTGACTTCAAGAACAACGGCTCCTTCACTGAACAATAGGATATTGCTGAATCGGTTTTTCTGCAAAAGAATCGATCTTCGATAAAGAACATACAAGGTGCAAATCTAAATGAGAGTAACGACGAATACTGCGATCAACAAAAATTTCGGTGAATAAACTTTTGAAGAAGGTAAGAATGATGGCATGGCTGGTCCTACAATGATTTATAAATTAATTGAAACAAAAAATGATTCCTCTCTGCAACTAGAAAGAAGAAGATAGGAAACTATGGACACCAGATCGGATGGTACTGACGAGAATGAATATATGTGCATGGTACGTATACGTGAGGAAAAGTGAAGGAGTTGTCACGAAAAAGATGGCAGTGCTGGAAGCCATGAATTACCATGAAAGCCCAACACTGCATCTCTGCATCTTATAATTGCAATACTCAGCTAACATCAGCTAACAAACATGGATGGGTATTGAAATGACATTACCATGTGAATGATGAAAAAATGTCACAGATTTGCTCTAGTTGCATCATTAGAGTAAAATCAGAAACTCTAATAGAATGCAGAACGGTCGTTGGTGAGTTATGGTCTTTTGATGGAGAAGACTGAAAAGATTTGTATTCTTGCATTGCTGCAATGAATGTAAACTCGAGTTCTATGCGCATCCTGTGAAGCTTTTATCGAGGAATGTTCAGCCATTTTTCAAGTAATGCAACCTCACATATATTCCATGCATAGGGCGACCATTATGTACTCTTTGATAACAGTACTTTCTCAATGTTTCAACCGCAATGGCTTTATCAGCTCAACAACGAAACCTTACTGAACTAACGAGAACAATGCAATCGAAATTATCAAAGAAGTGCAGTGTTTCCTCAATCTCAGCTGCATGCTTGATATTGTTGCAGTGATGTACCGATAGATTTTACTTCTTTGGATTTTGATTTAGGCAACCTCATCCCTCCATCGAAACTCTCCTTCTGTTTCAAATGAACTGACGCAATCATGTAGTCACCAAAACGGTGCAGCTTCTCCATCCTCGGCTACATTCACACATCAAAGAAGGTAATGGAGAAGATGGTAAGGTGAATGTAAAGTTGCTTGCGAAGTCGAACCTCAGTTAGTGATGCACCCGAACTATTGACCACGAATTTCTCAGTGATGTTACCATATGGGGAAAGCCCAAGATGCGCGAAGTTTGACTGTTAGTTCAAATTTGTCCACCCTATATTTGTGATTTGATCAGTTTAATGTGAGGGCAGTGTTAGCGTCAGAAGGTCAGCTTTAAACGTTTAATTACTGAGTAACAACGTACCATAGGATTCTTCATGAAATGCAATACATGCCTTTCATTTTGCCGTAGGTTGTCGTGATCCGCTATCATTTGAGCCTGTCCTGTAAGCATTCAACTTCAATCAACAAAAATTTTCCATTTGTTACATTCGGGCTGTTAGGTGATTCATGCTACTCTTCAATTGCGCCTTGCGAATTTCCAACCTACCATTTCACTTAAGCTTTTGCGGTGAACTTTGTTTATCATGACTTTAGAAGCTGTTGACGAAGGTAGTTTCAGAATTGCGAACGTCGCAGAGATTAGGTTACTATCGATTTCTCCGTTTTCATCTCGTACCGACGGATGCCATCTGCCTAGTGAACTCATGAACGCAAAGAAAACCTTGCTTTGAAGAATTTCGTAGTAAACTTGTAAACGCTGAATTAAAATTTAGCAATGTTGAGAATGGATCCAATTAAGAAAGGCGAAGAA
>QEWY01000122.1:0-11903 GCA_006503575.1 Baylisascaris schroederi
CCTTCATCGCCTATGAAATTCAGCTCCCGTAAACTGCATTACAGCTTCACTTCATATATCCGTTTCCGTGCCAAATCATATAGGTTCCTTAGATGCGCCAAATATTGAATGTTTCAAATAATGCAAGCATAACATATTTCGAGGGTTCAGTGCTCAATTTAGAGGCGAAGAGAACCAATATTATATATCTTTATATTATATGTCTATGAGCCAATGTGGAAAGCACGAATAACACTGTCGAGGAATTACACTAGGCTGTTGTTAAATAACAGAGTGAATGTTGAATGTAATTATCTATTTTAATTGCAGAAGGCTATGAGCTTTCGCTCATTCTTTGATGTAATTATTTAGGGACGGCTAGGATGCCGCCATACTAAGGCATAATGGTACGACAAAGGTTATTTAGAGCAGTTGAACTTGCAATTTCGGTCTAGATTTGTCTTCAGAAGAAAATGGCATTACAGATTTACCAAAATGGCTGTTTTTGTCATCGGCGCCGATATGTGACCAATTCGCATCTCCTTAAGCATTTTTCTACTTCGGATCAGTTCATATGGCACCTTGCCATACAGTTTCGGTATGCTGTATTCCCTGTCTTTCCTCGGTTGACTAAAAACAAGTTACCACAATTCGATTGAAAAAACTGTGTTACTCTGCACCTGCTATTCTACAGTAAAAAGTGCATTTGTTTAGTTGGCACCACTGATATAAAATCGGCTCAAACCTCAGTCGCCTCTGTGTTGTGAGATTGCATGCCGTCGTTTGATCATTCCTCTCTTCTAACTGCTTGGTTTTGCTCTTCTTTCAGTTGTCATGAGCATAGATATCAGCTTGCATAACAATATTGCATCGCAAACTATATATTATGTGGCATCCAGTTTTCTGCTATTGAAATAGCTTCCTCATAACAAGCATATGTGATGCGCCTATTTGTTTCACCCGCTCCAAACCCGTCGTCTTGTCTCGATTTCCTACTCCGTCTGCTTCATGAATCCTTTGTCTAATTTAGCTGCTTACTGTTCTGTCCACTACTGTCACTTCAAATTTTGTTATAATTGTGTAGGCAGTAATCCTCTGCATCCTAATATTCTGTTATCTTTTCCAGATGGGCACGTAA
Source organism: Baylisascaris schroederi (assembly GCA_006503575.1). Classification (NCBI taxonomy): domain Eukaryota; kingdom Metazoa; phylum Nematoda; class Chromadorea; order Rhabditida; family Ascarididae; genus Baylisascaris; species Baylisascaris schroederi. Next base: position 1,118 of record QEWY01000122.1, read on the forward strand.
TTCGATTTGTGCTTTCCCATCTCACCCTCTTAAAGTGAACTTATCATGCAGAAGTTATATCATACCTAAAAACTTAGTATGGCCTCATGTTCATGGCCATAATTCTATCGTGCCGAGCCAAAGTACCACTTTCGTAGAGGGTAATAGGAGAACTGATGAATGACGAGTCCTCATACACTATAGTCCAACCTGCTCAATGAATCGATATATTATATCGCTTCCGTAAAAGGCATCCGACTGTTGTATTTTTCTCAATAATTGTGATGGTTCGTTTGCGGCCTTTAATGGAATTGTTTCTATGAGCCTACATGTTCCGTTCGATAACTTTCGTTCAGCTATGATATAAAATACACGTATACTGTTACTTAGTATAGTGAGAGCAAATAGTGGTCTCTTAACTGCAATGTCTCTCGATCGGTATGTTTGCATCCTCGCAACCTCAGATATCTCAAGTGGCCACAATAGAGCACCCAAGTGGTCAACAGATATTTAAATAGGGGGTTATTCATCCGTCATCATCGTAGATAAAACCGCACTATGTGAGCAACTCTTTAATTTCAAAAAGCTTGCTCTCAGATTCCATTGTCTTCGCTACATCGGTGTCGATTTGCTTCCTAAGGATTGCAAATTTTTGGAAAGAACTTCAATAGTGCACTAAAGCAAAATATTAAGAAACCAGTAAATGCAAAAAAAAAAAAGATTCAGAAATAATGAACTCGAATTTAAGCATTTATCCTATTCGAATATAAATACATCGAAGTTTATTGCAAATATATGTCCAAATTTCTAAATTTTCCTCAGAATTTGCTTTTTTTCAGAGAAAGGCATTTTTTAGATACAGATCAACATTTGAATCGAAATAAATAAGCATATGAATTTATATCATTTCATTATCGATCACGTCATTAGCACATAGAACACAATATCTTTGTATGAAAAAAAAGAAATTCATTTAAAACCAAATAAACTCTCGAGGGAGTGACCACCAAGTTTTGCTTCTGTGAATATAGGGCAAAGGGCTTATCGTTGCAAATAAGAACTGTTGTTTAAGGAAGCGAGGCAGTGCGAGCTTGCCAAAGCAACGTATGTTTGTTTGAATGGAGGCACGTGTGAGATGAACGACGAAGAGCGATCATTTCGATGTGTGTTTGTCGGGGTTTACAGGAGCCCTTTGCAAATCGGNAAAGAATTACGCTGGAGGATTGCTTTAGTGGAAAGAACAAAAAACCCAATGAGATGCATTAATGTGATAAAGAAAAGAGGCGAGAACATTGCGTATACTCTTATTTCTGCTCATACGTTATAATTTAAATCGTCGAGCAAAGCATTTAGCACAATTAAAGTAATAGGAATCCTTAATGAAAATTCAACCTATAATGAAGAAAAGAAGTCGAGAAATAAAAGCCACATGAGAAAGTGATCAGATTAGATTGTATGTGATGTGATGATGGTTTAAATCATTCATTTAGCTGTTCCAACAATCAATCATTGTTTCACCTTTAGCAATGTTTCGAGATTTCACCTTTATGAGATCTCTCCTTGCGAGATTTAACACTTCAAATTTAGCAATTCAACAATTGGCTATGTTTTAGACAATTTTAGCAAGAAAACGCACAGATTTAACGGTTCAAAGCTTAATTTGGAACAAATTTTTAAAGGATTGTCTCAATTTATACCATTTAAAGCGGTCAAATTTGTCAAAGCTCTGAGATTGATGTATTCGGATGACCTAATAATCAAACTCAACAATATAATTTTTCATCTACAGCGATAAATAAGTTTTCATTTTGAAGGGAACAGAAGGAAAGAGAGGGAATGAGGTGGGGATTGAATAAAGCCGCAATTTTATAAAATGCAACTCACAGTATAGCCCATTATTTCTTGCAATGAAGCAATACTTATTATGAATGCCCTGGAATCGGTCCTTTTCGGGGTTCCAGTTACACACTGAGATAATCTCTTTTTTCTCTGTGGGAGAGACAATTTGCGTTGTTGGCTTGTCACTGTTTTAAGCCAAAATGTGCTCTAAGTGATGTCATTCAGAAATTCTATGCCAACGAATTATATATGAGTGTGGTGACGGTATTTTAAAGACATATTTGATGGCATTTGCAACGCCTCTTAGAGAATTTCATCAACACGGAAACAGTTTATATTGATACAGTTCTAGTTATTATGCAGGAAGGAATAGATTCTCGAATATGCATGACCTTACAGGTCGTTAAATATAGTAGTTACCTATTAGTGTTGAAACTCTTTTTTGCTGAACATTCTCAAGTCTTATTGAGTTCTTTATAAGTTATAATGTTCCTAATATGGCACGTTATTTTTAAGTGTCAGCTTCCTTCAACACGCTCACAAAGTGAGAGAGAATTTCGAAAATTCGAATGATGATCATATTTGCTTCATTCAACCGACATTATCAACATTTCATTAAAAATATCGCTTTATGGCAAAAAATAGNCAAAGCATTTAGCACAATTAAAGTAATAGGAATCCTTAATGAAAATTCAACCTATAATGAAGAAAAGAAGTCGAGAAATAAAAGCCACATGAGAAAGTGATCAGATTAGATTGTATGTGATGTGATGATGGTTTAAATCATTCATTTAGCTGTTCCAACAATCAATCATTGTTTCACCTTTAGCAATGTTTCGAGATTTCACCTTTATGAGATCTCTCCTTGCGAGATTTAACACTTCAAATTTAGCAATTCAACAATTGGCTATGTTTTAGACAATTTTAGCAAGAAAACGCACAGATTTAACGGTTCAAAGCTTAATTTGGAACAAATTTTTAAAGGATTGTCTCAATTTATACCATTTAAAGCGGTCAAATTTGTCAAAGCTCTGAGATTGATGTATTCGGATGACCTAATAATCAAACTCAACAATATAATTTTTCATCTACAGCGATAAATAAGTTTTCATTTTGAAGGGAACAGAAGGAAAGAGAGGGAATGAGGTGGGGATTGAATAAAGCCGCAATTTTATAAAATGCAACTCACAGTATAGCCCATTATTTCTTGCAATGAAGCAATACTTATTATGAATGCCCTGGAATCGGTCCTTTTCGGGGTTCCAGTTACACACTGAGATAATCTCTTTTTTCTCTGTGGGAGAGACAATTTGCGTTGTTGGCTTGTCACTGTTTTAAGCCAAAATGTGCTCTAAGTGATGTCATTCAGAAATTCTATGCCAACGAATTATATATGAGTGTGGTGACGGTATTTTAAAGACATATTTGATGGCATTTGCAACGCCTCTTAGAGAATTTCATCAACACGGAAACAGTTTATATTGATACAGTTCTAGTTATTATGCAGGAAGGAATAGATTCTCGAATATGCATGACCTTACAGGTCGTTAAATATAGTAGTTACCTATTAGTGTTGAAACTCTTTTTTGCTGAACATTCTCAAGTCTTATTGAGTTCTTTATAAGTTATAATGTTCCTAATATGGCACGTTATTTTTAAGTGTCAGCTTCCTTCAACACGCTCACAAAGTGAGAGAGAATTTCGAAAATTCGAATGATGATCATATTTGCTTCATTCAACCGACATTATCAACATTTCATTAAAAATATCGCTTTATGGCAAAAAATAGGAGTACTAGTACATTTCGAAAGATGAGGGCACCGCTGATGTAGTAGTTGTAGAAATCTAAAGTGGAAAATTGTCGCTGACCTTGGTTGGAAGGGATGTGAGATCAAATGCCCAAAAAAACAGTTCATATGGGGCGTTGGACATGCTGCATAATTTCAGCTCTTACAGTGCAAAGTGTTGCACAGTGCAAAGACGATGGGATTCAACGAAAAATCCTACATTCCCCATATATTCGACAAATTCTGTGTTGGATTCCTTTTGACGAACGCCAAACATTTTTCCCAATGCGAAAAATAATGCAGCGGGAATGATAAAAACATAAGTTTCCGATTTTGTTCATATTGCTAGAAAGTGTAAAGTATTAGATGAGAGATACAATATGAAAGATATCGTTCAATTGATTCAGCATCGCATCAACCGTGTGACTAATGTTTGTTTACGACAATAAACGCATATATATTGTGTGAAGAACAATTTATCAATGTGTGATGAGCGTCCACTATAAGCATATTGACCATAATTACTTATGCCCTTATGAGAGGCTTGTTTGCTGCTGCAAAAGGTGTAGTGGAATTAATTACTGAGGAGCAAGAATTTATCGAAGAGGGAGAACGTCCCATAAGTGAGCTATCTCTGGTAAAATGAAGTGGAATGGGGAGGGATGAGGGGTAGACTGAGGGGGGAGAAGGGGAAGGGAAATGCAACAGAAACAAATGAGAGCAATTCATATATGAACTCAGACACTAAGGATTACATGTTCCACAGTAATTCAAAGATCCACAGAACAGAACTGACATGAAATTTCCACTTCTCTTTCTTTCTGAAGACTTGCTGAGTCAGTGATTATCATTACGAGCTTGTAGATCTTGCGGACACTCCATACATACAAAGGAACAAATTAGACAGTAAAATAAGGTCTCACGAGATAGAATTTTCCAAAACGATGCCAGTTATTTTGGAAGCGAAGGTAACCTCTCACCTTCTTGAGAATTTGAACGCCTTTCATGAATGCAAAGAATAAAGGAACTGCCTAGCAAAATGAAGTGACTATGAAATGGTTTCAATAACAAACAACCCGTTTTCATAAGCTCATTCTTAAAGCTTGTGTGAAATCGAGAGTGCCCCGAGCAAATGTTCTGTGCATTTTTGATTTCGATAGTAGAATCATCAAAAGTAAAATTTAAGAAGTTGTATAGAATATTCGAATGGTTCGTTCGAATAATGGCAAAGTTGACAACGCTTTAGGCATATGGTTCTCGAAAACATATTGTTTTGGTGGTTAACCGTTTAAGTACGAGCATCACTGGGGCATCTTCCATGTCAAATCGTCTTCAATACGCCAGATGTTAAATTCGCTTAGATAGGCTTTTTGACATTGCCTTTGTGCCATATAGGGGGATAGTTAACGCCCCTTCTATGGTCTTGTACTGATCATTGCTCCATCGGTTGAAAGCGGGCTCAGATCAGCGCCATTGACTCGATCCTGTCGACCCATTCTGCTCAGCAGCCTCGTCGGGAAGAAAGTGGCGAAGTTCCAACGTTTTTATTCTGTGGAACAGGGTGAATCACCTCGTCAACATCTGACGAACAGGAAACAAACCTAAGCCCTAACCTTCACACGGCCTAACAGCTTGTCCCCTTAAGCGGAAGTGGAAGCGATTTGAGGCCACCTTTGCTCGCAATAAATTTTTTATGTTTCAAGTACAGTGCAGTATAATGAAATAAACTAAAAAGAGCAATAATGAACTGAAAAAAATCAAAGTAACGAATTGTGAAATAAACTAAAGTCTTCAAACATACTACTGGCAACAAATGCTCAATTCGCCGTTTTATTCCAATTTGACGCCTCAAATCGAGCCCATTACGTAACAGCCAAACCTCGAGCTGCTGTGAAGATGGAAGCGATGACAATTATTACTTCCAATATTCCAGCCAACTAGGAAAAACAATACTTTCTGGAATCTATGCGGTTCAGAGCTGAGCGCAAACCCGATTTCAATGCAATATGCTGTTAACTTCGGAATGGATAAACAAGAAACCACCATTTTCAAGGGCAAAGGTCAACTAGAAGGCAGCGATTGCATAGATTTGTAACCTATCAGGAATGAAACATGGTCATATTATTCAGTTGATGGTTGAAATGAATAAAAGCAACGAAAAAATGTGAGGAGAAATAATGGAGATGTGATGAGATGAATGATAAATACAAGGAATGTAACAAATGAGATGCATTTATGCGCAAGTTTGGAATGCTTGAGATAGAGCAACAATCTTCTTAATGAGCACATCATCGGGTGAGTAACTTTGTCTACTGAAATCTAGATAAAATCTTCAAAAATAAAAACCATCAAATGCATTCAATGATGCGTCTCTGAGGCAATATTACATGCACGTCGATGTGAGAAAATTCTTTGCTAATGAATGCATTCTATTGCTCACATTGCCAATAGTGTGTTCACTTTTATTCGACAGCCTAGCCTTTCGCTTCTCCAAAACAAATAACGTTGCGCAATTCCGTTCTTCTTCCACAGAATTATCGACTAGAAATGTTCACGTTTTCTTGAAACCATAAACAAAGCTACATGGAATCTCATTATTGTGTTATTGAAGGACATTGGTTTATATCGAAATTTTCAAGTGTTCACATTTTGCTAGCAAATAGCGACGAAGAAATCAATGAAACCTCTGAGTACAACCAGGAAAGAATCTAATAAGTTCATTGAGACTTATCTTCGATCCGTAAAAGTTAATCCTTTCAAAAGGTAGCATATATTCGTTTTCAGTCTCCGTCTTGGTTACATTATTTTAGTGGATGCATTTTGCCGGAATTAACCCTTCAGTGAAAACGATTCTTTTAATACTATCTTTGTGGATTTCATAAAGCGCATTTAAGTATTCACAATGAACACTATCAAGTCTTCTTAATACAAAAAAAAAAAAACATCTACTTGCAATGTTACAAGCAATGCGTAATTGCTACTGCCATCTTACAGAGTCGATAGACATGCAAAAAGCTCGCTGATCCTATGAATAAATTTATGCTAGAAAATGCGCTTTCGCTTCAAGCACATCTAAAGTCAAACATTGTGGAGTGATTTTTCTTTTTGCACAAAAACTGTCATATTATTGTATAATCTATGAAAAAATCTTAATGACTTCGAAAGCATAAGGCTTCCATCATTAGTTACTTCAAAACAACACATTGCACTTAGCGTCGGTATTAGGTGCACTCCGGGATCCCTAACGAAGTTTTTTTGGTGAGTAAATATTAGTTGCCACATTAGGCATCCCAACCACTATCAAACAGGCACAGCGACGAGAAGGTATAACTGAAATAGATGAGTGTGGAACGCGATTGTGGATGTGGAAAATGCTAATTCACGATCTATCATCACGTTCTACCTAATAATGGCAGTCGTGTTACCAACTTCCAGGGACCTCCTAAGTGCTTTGAGTAGCCCTTAAAACTCCGCCTGTCCCTAGCAAAATTCCCACGAGGAGCGACGGATACTAACGTGGGTTTTTTTAGTCCCAGAATTTCTGAGCTTCTGTGCTTTTGGCAGTCAGGAATTTCGGAGTCAGTCTCAAAAGAGACAACTCTTCTGTGCCTAACGTTCTAAAATAGACTGACAAGGTTTCGCTTCATATACACCCGTATATAGTACACAGTAGCGACATTTTGCGCACAAATGCTTCTTTGCATGCTTTTTTAAATAGTCCGGGCTTTGGCTCCTTTAAGCTTCCTCCCTCTACGATAAGTTCGGTTCATTTGGCAAGCAAATACACTAATTGTATTGAATCAACATGCTCTTCAATAAACTAATTGATATGCAATGGACCGAACACAAGATGAGGATATAAAACAACAGTTATTATATGTCTGATGCTTCCATTTTCTCTTTGAACTTGAAATACGGTGGAAAATTTCCCGACGGGAAAAAAATTGCAGCACCGAAAGATTGCATGCACATCAATGACTATACGACACACCTCACCTCATAAATGAATTCATGAAGCATGGAAGCTGAATATTCGTAGGTCCTTCTTATATCGATCACAGTGATTTATGGATTGCACTGTTGGAGTTTACTCCGAAAACAATATTCAACAATATTTTAACTGCTAATGCGGCAATCGAAAACAGCTTTGACTGCTAATACAGTAGTCACATAGATCAACTTACTCTCTCATACGTATAACTTGCTTTACATGCTTTAAAATCTCCATGGCTGAAAGAAAGCGATTTTTTTATAAATCATGTTTCCATTTTTTCTCGATATCATTTCGGCTTCGAATCGAATTTTCGAATTTTTCAACTTTTTTTTTTCGATGAAGCATCACCGGTAAATTAATTGCCACTGCAACATAATTCTGCTGCCCAATAAATATAACTTTTTTTCGGTGAAGCAACTCTTGCATACGAAGGTCAAAGCTGCCCGGTGCTTAAATCAGAAACATTGCTTAAATCAGAAATCATTCGAGGGCACTAATGTGACGAACTTTTTGGACCTTCCCAACAACTTCATAAGAAGATCCACCTTAAAACGTTGTCTCATACATTCAACGAAATTTATGAACGGCAGTGCTAACACTAGATTTCAGATTGGTTAAGATTCCCACTGATTTTTTTTTTCAGTATTTATAAGCGCTAAGAAATGAATGACCGAGCTTTTGCGTCTAAGCCTCTCGCCGAGGATATAAATCTACAGTTGGTAGTATTTAAGCTTTTGAAATGTCGAAGAATTAGGCACGACAGAAGGAAAAAAACGAGAATATGCTGAAGAATAGAATAACACACTCTAGTACGGTTAGTAATGGGGACTTGAAATGTTTCTTCAATGCAGAGCAATTTATATTCTTCCGTTCTCCTCCCATCTCTAATTTGTTGATCTTTTCCAGCCGAGGATTTCACTCATGCATCATCTTCTTTTCGTTTGATTTCCCTCAACCTCTCATTGTGGATTAAGAAATTGTTTCATTACTATTTTTGTGCGGCAGATGATCGCATTCAGAAACATCCTGCTTTTATTACATTTCATTCATATTCACATTTCAAGAATAAATCTATTTTATGTAAAGAGAAAATGGAGAGAAAAACAAAAATTAAACTGCTTCCATACAAAGCGAATCCGTTGGTTCCCAAATCGATTGGATGAAACGAAATTGGGAATCTCTGCCTGCAAAAATGCTTTTAAAATTAGACGCCACTAGCATGTTATAGTGGAATATTTTGAAGAACAGCAAATTTTGCTAGCTTCGGTCAAAATAAAAGACTGAAGAGGAGTTTTTGATAGTTTTTGAGAAATATGGCTTCATAAGAGTGAACATGGAATGCTGTAGATAAAACGATTGTCTCATATCTATGAGTTTATCTTATTTTGCTTAGTGCTAAAAAGTGCTATTTAACTCGCTGCTCCTCCTTATATTCATAAGCGGTACATTTTGGTTGCATTTATAAATAGAAAAAATTTTGCGACTAAGTTCCTCTTTTATTGCCCAAAGAGTTTTTGAAAGTAGGTCTTATATCAATTGAAAATACTCTGAAATCGAAAGAGTTTTTTTTTCTTTAAACCGGAAGAAGCAATAGCCTCTCCAGCAATGATTTCATTTAGTTTTCGCAGCCTTGTTCTTACAATTGCAGAACTTAGTTTGCTAAGGCTGATAAATGGGTTATTTCATTCCTATACTCCATTATCTGAACTTTTCGGCATAAACTAGTGCTCGTTGTCCAGTATCCAGAATTTGGCAATAGGGGAAGTGATCTTGGCCCATTTGAATAGAAATTCTCTCTCAACAAAACTCTCATAGCCTTTNACTCTCACAGCCTTTTCTGCTCTTCAACAAGCTTTTCAATAGAAAGATTGTCCCTCTCCACATCCATCTGTTCCCCGTGAAACTGAATTCTAGCCAAGGCCGTTCATATCAACATAGATAAACCTGTCGTCGCTACTATGTTCTCGATAAATTTGCACAGAAATATGTGATAAATAAATGCATAGATGGATTGTTGCTCAACAATTAGGTGTCTCATGCGAATTAAAACACTTTTGTCAAAATGCAAATATAAGTGCACCTATGCTGAAGTTTAATGATGAACTTTAATAACTAAGCTCAATAATTTCTGTATTGTCGCATATATACTAAATTAACTGTCAAGCGCATGAAGCAATCCATTCCTATAAACTTTTACATTGCTTTAGCAGTTTTATTAGCTAATTTACCATCATAGAGGGAATTCGAACCGCTGTCGCTATAAGGCATTTTTCAAGCTCTGCCGCTGCTTCCAGAGAAGAAAGAGCTCACAGTGATGTTATATTTCAAAAATTTTTCATATCGTTCTTAGCGACCTTCAAAATTCGATATATTGAAGTATAGCTGAAACTATCTCTAAAAGTACATCCTACTACTCCACAAATCATTTTAATTATACATACATCCATTTTTGTGTCAAAACAAATTTGAATGATACAATAGTTCCTTGGCAAAAAAAAATGTCTCATGCAGTACTTCTTTCTACTATAGTATTCTGAAGTTTCGCTTAATGGAAATAAAGAACAAAACTCATTGTACGCGATACGGCTAGTGAAAAAATTCTATTATTCTATTTCACCGAGTATAAAACATGAGAAATGGTCGTGAATTTTTAAAAATAATACGTTACATTTATAGATAATTGTACTTGGAATAAAATTCGTAGGAATATGCACTTATCAATTTGAACATCAATATTTCTAAATCAATCAGAAAGAACGATGCGATGTTGGCATTTGTATTTCAACTAGCAGATTAATCAGGCGAAAACAAAACTATCAAATAGTGTCAAGTGATTCGTCTCGCAACGAGGTGGATGTTTTTTACATCCGGAATTAAGCAGTCATTTTGCGCCGAATCCAGCCAAGTTTCGCTAGTAAGTCTATCGGATCATGAACTGCACATCGTCAGCAACCTTTATAGATAGCGACGGATAGACAAAGGGCGATGAGAAAAATTCCGTGAAACTGAATAATAGAGATCCAGCTGCATATTGCGTTTTTTTGCTAAGATGAGACATGCTAAGAGGCGTGGACTAAAATACATAAAGCTAGCGCCATATTTGTGGCTTAAAGCGAGGTTTCAATCATTGGCCACATGAGGTCTGACGAGAGGGCTATAGCAAGTAATACTTTTTGATTTTTATGAT
>QEWY01000127.1:0-11131 GCA_006503575.1 Baylisascaris schroederi
ACACTATCGATCGTTCGTGAATCAATTGTATGAAGTTATTCAGGAGGCAAAATTAAAGCAGCCAGATGAAGCAGAAAGAAGAATATCAAAGGGGGAATAAGCGCTTCAAAAAAAGAAGGAAATGAAAACAGATTAATCCCATACCCTTGAATACTCGAGTATGAATAAAAAGGTTCCTGAAAGATGTCAGAAATACTGTGAAATATGCCTAGTGGAAGTTGACGAAGAAAATAAAGTCTGGAAGAGGTTGAAAGAGAGCTGGCCATGCATAGGAAAAATCTCATTATCATCAAAGACGAAAGTTGAGAAAAGGTAACATGACGCGAAGGTATGGAAAAAAATCTGCAAGGAATTATACATTCATTTATTCGCTTCACAGGTCAGAGACATCGCGACTCAATAAAGCAAATATGCTATTCCACCAGTAACAGTGAGCGAGGTGCGTTATGCTTTAGCAAAAATAGACGACGACAAAGCTCCCGGTCTACAAGGAATCTCGGTGAAGGCACTGAAGGCAGGTGAATGTTGTCTCTAGAAGGCGTTGGCGCAACGATCCAGTAATCGTACCAAGGTTCTTGATATCCCAGATGTTTAGAGAAAGTCAGAAATTATCCTCTCCCGCAAGAAAGGCGACAAGGAAGATCCTAAGAACTTCCAGAGCAATGAGTCTTTGTCACACCTATATAAACCCTTCGCGAAGAACTATACTAATCGCTTGTTCACAGCGTTAGATGAGCAACAACCATGGAAGCATGCACGTTTCCGAAGAGGGTATATGTTGGATATGTGGTGATGTTTCATCACATTCAAAGTGATGATTTCGCACATTGGAAATGTTATTGCAAAACGCATGCACGTGGCGGAGATTACAATGTACAACGGCCACGTCATGACGACGTGCACTGATGTAGTGGATATCACGTGAATGCATTGCAGGGCTATCATATTTCAACATGAATTGTCAAGTGACGACCACTATATAAGCTGCGCCTTTTCCGTTGTTTTTGTGTGTTGTGTGTTTCTACGTTCATTTTTTTTTCGGTTATTCGTCTAATAAAGCTCACTCTTCACTCGCCGTCTTCGTCTACATCATCATACCACCACTTAGCGACGCAACAATCCCCAGTCAATATACAACAGTCACGATCAAATACACAACAGTATAGCGCGAGAGTTCATATTTTTGCCCTAACCCACCTAATCGAACTAAGCCGCGAACACAATATTCCGCTTGTGGTAACTTTTGGGAACTTCGAAAAGTCATTCGACAGTGTGGAGGTCAACGCAGTACTTGCTGCATTAAAAGAGCAAACAATCCACACCTTTTACGTCAAATTGGTTTAAGCAACACCAGAGGATAATATCACTCGTATTACCCTCTTCAATAATGAATTGCAAATTCCAGTCAGTAAAGGGGTCAAGCTCGGGGATACAATATGTCCTAAGCTATTCTCTGCTGCTCGGTGATCACATTGTCCAGTTCAACTTTCGCATCACCGACATAGTGATGCGAAAGTTGGACTGGGCGGGGGGTATCATAATTGATGGGGAAAAATTAAACCACCTCACCTGAGGTTGACCGATGACATTTTCCTCATAGGTAGTTCAACGGCGGAACTCCAAAAAATGCGAATGGAATTGGGCAAAGAAGTTACAAAAATAGGTCTGAAGGTCAGCAAAACTGAACTAATTTTATGGAAACAAAAGGTTTTCCTCGCGATGGAATAAAACTAAATGTAGAACTTACAGAAGAAATGGAAAGCTATCTTTATTTGATACAGGCAGCCCCGATGGATGATCTGATGGAAGAAATCTCTAGAATGCAGAAAGCCGCTTGGGGTGAATTCAAAAAAGTACCTGATATCCTACAATCTAAACTCAAGGGAGAAACAAAAGTTAAGTTGTTCAATTCTATAGTTTTAAAAGTCATGACATATGGCAGCGAAACGTGGGCGTTAAAAGCTGCGGAAGAGAAACGATTGCAAATAACACAATGAGCGATGAAGATATCGATGCTCGGAGCATCGCTTCACAGTAAGGTGAAAAAAAAGATATAAGGGGAAAGTCATTGCTAAAAAACGAAGTGACTGAAAAACCGACAACTGATAATAGGTGGAGCGCCGGTGCCCTGAACTGATATCCAAGAGATCACAAAACCCCACAGAAAGAGTACCTCGCACATGGGAAAGTATGGCTGAGTACCCGCAATTGAACGAACGAATTTACTGACATAAAGGGACGCTTTTATACGGCTTTTACAAAGACAAACATTCTGATTTGCGTAATGCTGAAATCATTCCATGTTTCTTGAATCGCCAAGCGGAAAACCAACGTGAACAAATATTCATGATCATTTTGGAGGCTTTGAATGATCTGCATGCACCACCTTCGCGCTTACATGTAAGCGCATAATCTGTTGATCTTCGATAACCTTCCTGTATTTGCTGCTTCTGAAGCAGTCGAATTAGTTGCCTAATACTGTATGAAGGATCTTCGTTAGTTTCACTTTGAAATCAGTCCTCTCACTAAGAAATTTCGAAACTCGGGAAGTTCCACCTTCAGCAGCGGCTGTATCAGTGGTTGGCGAGCCATCAAAAGTGCACCGTAGTAGCCAGTGGAAAAATTTCCTCATCTTTGCAGGCATCTAATTACGGCTACTGCGCCTGCTTTTAAGGTTTCCAATGCTAACAAAATTTGTAAAATGTATTGGCTGCAAACAAGTTTTATTTCTAGCCCTTGGAATTTGGTGATCTCCATAGGCTCCTAAAAATCTTTTGCTTCATCGAAAATTTGGGCGTGCTAGTGCTAACACCACATGCCCGTGCATCCATTACTCGATGGGGAATTCACAAAACATTCAAAATATCCAAGGATTTGCTAATCGATTCCTGATGACTTTCGCTGTGAGAAAGCAAATCCAAAATCTATATAGGTGACGAAGAACTATTAGGCAGAGCGATAAAATCAACGAAATGCCTTCAAGTTGATTTTGCTGCATCTAAAACTCGACTTCTTCGGCGTCATTCTTTGGTTTTGGAAATTTTTAAGGGACAAGGAAGGTAGCTTATGGGAGCAGCTTTGCAGTAGGGACTTCAATCCTGCTCCGGTTTTCGATCATATCGAAAGATAAGAAGCGACTGGTTTAACTTCTCGGCATCAAACAAGGGGCTGGGCACGCTGTGCGCTACTGCGAAGGTTATATAGAGACACAGAACTCGTGACAAAAATGCATGGTGGCGGAAATGGCCGAACACGTATCAGTCGGTCGTTTCGCCACTCGCCCAGGTGCTCTTAGGATCTTGTCATTCCTCCACCGGAGTAAAACAGGACGCTTATTAATTTCAGTTTTCCTTGTTAAACCTATCATATTGCCAATAAGTAGCCTATCGTTAACCATGAATTATCTGCAATGCTTGGCATAGCTATAATAATGTGGCACTCAGTTAGCTGAATAACGAGTAAAAAATTTGAACTAGTGTGGCGAATAGATCAAATGTTCCGGTGGTCTTCGATGAATGAAAAGGCTTCAAACCGCATCTCTGAGTTGTATAAATGCACTTCTCGATGCAGCCATTTCATCGTTCATCTTGGTCGGTTCAGGTGCAGGAGTCGGTGGTTCAGGCTTTAAAAGAGGTTCGTTAGGCTCGATAACGTCATTGAGAACAACAACTGAACTGCTTTTCGTTAGAAATCAATAAATACCCGTTTACCTAATTCTTTTAGTCCACCTCGTTATCTCTCATGAATTATTTCACATTTCTGTTTCTTCAGTATATCTTCAGATGTCTACTTGATAAGTGACTCTAGTCACATCTCTGGATTGTTTGAGTGCATTTGTTTGAACAGCCAGTCTTTGGTTGTCCTCATCTAATGGGGGACTCTCTTGAGCAGCTTTCTTTCATTATTGAAGTTTTTCATTTGAAAGGGGTTTCTTGCGAGATTTTTATTTAATAACGGTTTTCAAAAAGGCCATTATCCTCGCCATATTTCGAACGGGCCTTCGGGGCGTAGGATGACTCCAGCGTGGCGCATGTGCCCGTAGGCATAACCTTTAAACTGTATAAAAGTCAATTAGGTTGAAATAAAAATAATTGCGTTCTTTTGCTGTGCCCGAATTTACTGCTTCATTTTCTTGCTCCCTCCTCAATGTTTATGAAATGCTATATATCATTATAAAACATGTCGCTCGCAATGTTCAGTCATCTAAATGATTTGTTCATTGGTATTTCTTAGACTCTTATTACTGGCAAGGGTAAACGCGTTTCACTATACAACATTTTACCTGATTTTAAATTCGATCGTTTGTAGATCGAGGCAAGTGCTAATATCAATATCACATGGAACTAAAATGACGGGAGGATGGTCGATGACTATTTGAGCGACGATACCAATCTTGAAGATGAACGGGATCGTCGAAATAAGTCCCTCACTTCGACAACGTTTCAAAAGTGGTCATGAACGAAGGACTAGGATTTTCAAATTGTGAGGTTGCTGCGATGCTTGAGGTGCACTCCAACTCTGTCACAGTATGAATAAAAAAGTAACGTCAGTACCTTAGAAGTTAATGCAGGAACAGTAGCTCCGACGCTACGTGCCTTAATTTTCTTTCGCGAAATAAAATGCACCTTTTTGCCCTAATCGGGCTTTGTGTAAAATTGATGTTGTTGATAGATGCGAAGATGTTGACATGTGAACGGACAAAGATGGCACCCCAAAACTTTTTCCATACTTTTTTAATCAAAAGAAAGTCCTCGCATCTGTTTAGTGGTGACTCAACGAAATAGTCGAACAGTGCACGTTGCAAATTGAGCAGCAAAAGTTGCAAACATTCCAATCGGTAATAGCGAATACAAGAAGGCCGTTCCCGTTTAAAGAGTTAGCATGGCTACACGCTTCGATCGTCATCCAGCAAAAATTAGGCCGAATTGGGGTAGGTCCTCTCTCCCTCTGAAGCCCCCAGGAGGACACCTCGGGTACGTTTTTCAACACCTAAAGGTGATACTGAGTGACTCTAGAAATATCCCACAACAGTTGCAAAGTCCACCAGCTTGTTTTGCTGCAAAGCCAATCAATTCACAAATTTCCCGACAAAGATTTCCTTCCTCTTGACAGCATATGCAAATATGGTTCTTCTGAAAGCATTCACAACTCAAGAAGGAGGTGAACAGCAGCGATGAAATCGGATTTCGGATATAAAGCTGAAATATGGATTATCCCACCAAATTCCATCGCTACAGCTACCTGCGCTCGTGAATTGGAAGTATTTTGCAGACACAAATGTAGACCTGTCTTCGACTTTCTACAAACATTACTACAATTCGCGATGGCAAACGTTTCTACAAACATTGACAAAACGAAGTGAAAACTGTGCTGAGTACTGTAGTTAAGATGACAAAACAGTAATCTCTAAAAGCTCACCAAGAATAAATGACCCATAGTTCTGGCTCTTGGTTGGTAGGTCTCGAGCACGTTAACCTCATCAAAAAAAGCGCGTTTAGTGCGTGTTAGTCCTGAAGAGTACAGTTGGCACCACTGAAAACGAATGACGAATTCATTTAACATTCAAAATATTAAGTGATGCTCACAAATGGAGACCCATCGCAGATTGGTGTCTTCAAAGTGTGCAGACTTGTATCACGAACGCTAATTCCAAATATAGACAATCCATTATCGACAAATGAATAAAATTTAACGATCGAAGTGACAACGATTGTTCAAGCTGAATTCCCGTATAAGTGATTGCTGCAAGTAAGAATGAAATTCCACAACCCAATCAATTGGCTCATCAACTGAATGGTTGATAGACCCGATTTATGCGTTCTTTCAGATCAAGATTACGCCTGTCAAATTTCATATCTCAGCGTTTTGCAGGAAATGCTGGAAAAACGCTGCACAAAGACACAATTGCAGCGGATAAATCAAGATGACAATTCATTTCCCAAAGATGCAGGAATATGTGTTTCTGTTAAGCAAGAAGTGCTTTAATTTCCGCTCATCAGGTGCTGAGCGATATGTGAATATCGACATACGGCAATAATGCTTTCATATTTTGACCGTTCCGACCATTCCCACAAGTGTATAAAGATTTGTTTTGTTTTTTGCGATCCGGGCAATGTGAAATCCATTTTTAAATGAGTAGAAGTTGTTCAAGATCAATCGACCTAAATGAAGTTGGTTGCAGATCATTTTATCGTATGCACTGTACTCACTAAATCCCACAATTCTTCGTTTATTAGCTGCATTAATGAAACCACCGTACATACAGACATACATATCTGCGAATGACATGTATGAATCTGTGAAAGTGCCTGAATTTTTGTGCGAATCGTAACTATAGAGGTTGCTTCTTTTAAATATCGTTTGTTATGAACGTCGCAGATATGTCATCTGAAATGTTCGCTCCTTATGCAGTAATAAACGACAAAACCAAAAGATGATCGTAGGTTTGTCAACGACAGTTTATAAGGAGCTTACCTGTACTGAGAATAGCGATAGGAAAATAGTGCAGAAATTAGCAAAGACTCGTAGGCATTGAGATGAAGATAAATGCATTAATGTGAGGCTTATTTGTAATAGACCCATCGACACAAGCAAAAGCAGGCATACCATATAGCGTAATCTGGAAGGTAGAGCTTATAACTGGTCGCAAAGACACTAGTGGTCACTCCTAGTGAGTGAAAGGCACGGAGCGCCTATGTCCACCTTTTGTTAACTGTTCACTCGGATTATGAAATGAATGGACATCAGAGGCATTGACGACAACATTGTGGGATATTACTTTATATACAACTGTGATCCCATTAAAAGGCAGCGTACTGACCGTTACCGCCTCGAGCAATTTGAATCGACCTGACACTTTACCTGAATATCTTTCACAGTATACCTTTCCTCGGGAAATGGACCTCGCACCAATCCTTTTAAGAAATCCAATAATGATGCATTCATTGAAAGTTTCTTTCTTAAAGACCTTAAAATGTAATTCTAAATGGCAGATTCGAAGTTGACTGAATGCATTAGTTGCTTAGCACTAGGTCAACTGTGGATACAATGGTATAGTACTTATTATCTAAATGCTAAAACTGCTTTGTGCAGCCATGTCATGCATTTGCGTAAATGTTATCGCAGTCGCTTGGCTTTCAAAAGAGCACCGAGCTAGAAAGAGATATTATTCTCTGTTCTATAATATTTCTTATATACAGACTTCAATTACCTCATGACTGCATTGAATCCAGTTTTGCGTCAATCTGGACACCTCCAAAATTCTTCTAATTGCTCCTTCCCACTCCCTCACAAAAAATTTCAAATACAGTACATTATTTCATCCTTCAAAGTGTCATAACTCAATAACAGTGGCGTTGGGACTGACTTCCAGATCCGGCCTTTACTTGAACCTTGTGAACCACCCTATATATTCCGCTGAACTTGTTACAATGAATGTCGGCTGTAAGGAATCGTCGTAAGCTGAAAGCGACGACTTTTACTGGTAAAAGAAATTTGAGGGGTCATTAAATGAAGGGGCCAAAAGCTACCAGAATGACTTCGATACGGTTGTTCAGGAACGACATCAGTATGCCGTAGATTTTTTTATCCAGTTTATTACATACTTCTTACGGCGTAATTGATCGTTATACTTATGTCCTGAAAGGCTCGTTGAGAGCACCAATATGAGCAGCCGGAGGATGAAGGTTGGTATATGACGTGGCATGGACGATTGGAAACCATTAGGAGGCATACAGCAACATGCAACGAACAAAGAAGCACATGCAAAGGACACATGTGTAACTTTTAAACAAAGGCACACAAGCACACGACTACCCCACAGCACTGCCGTTAGGCGCCCTTTATCAATTCCACGGCAGTCATGAAAGCTGCATACGGATTCAGCAAAGACAGCGAGACCAACTTCTTTGATACTTGAAGCATCGATCACGAACCACTCTCAAATGCAACAGTGGATTGGGATTGGTGCTGAGTATATTTGAAGCACCACTCAAATGCATCACTTAATCAAAGTAGGGCGTTAGATGAGTTCGAAAAACGCACCCAGGTGGCCATGGCCGACTGGGTTGTTGGGACTCACCACTGCCCACCTTCACACTACCGTCCTCCATATTTGAAACGCTATAAATGACTGCACACTATTGCGTTGAGGCAGCCGTCTTGATGCGCGCATTCTAATATTTCGCTGCAGTTTTTGAATACTGGTACAAGCTTCATTATGATGACGTCGTGTTTTGCGTCTCGATCCACGAGTCGGCAGCGATGTTGCGAAGCCATGATGTCCAACAGGTGCAGAGCTACCTGTACTGCCGAAAAACCTCCTAAATGAATTTCCAATTTGATCCACTTACTATGAAAGAGATTCGAGACACGTAAATGTGCCTAAACATTCGCATCTGTTTAACGGCCAATAGGATCATATTTTACCACCCCTTCGGTACTAAGGGTTCGCTCGTTTAGAATTTTATTATAGGCTGGTGATAAAAATACTGGCTGGTCTGACTGCTGAGAATGCGAAAGCACAATTTGAGTGGACTCTTCCAGCATAATACTTAGATTTTCATACCTTTCCCATCTTGATGTTCAAAAGGAGCAATCTGCTTTTTATGTATGTGTGCTACGTAGTGAAGTTGCTAGAATTAGGGAGCTCTATTTTTGGCAGGTGATTCGTTCTTATTTTAGAATTCACTTTTAATGACTGCATATTCCATTTGGAAATTTTGATCTGCGAATGATGGTGCTGATGGTGTGAGCAGGTGCCCATAACCATGACCTATTTGTATGGAAATAAGATTGATTTATCTCTGCTTAGAAATACTGAGAATAGTAACGAAATCGAGTACGCCGGCGGAACACCGAGCACTCGAAGATGGCATCTCGACATGTTGCATCACAATTCATTGTGTTTTCTGTAATTGCCTCTGTGTTGTTTGCTCCGTAATGCTTACACCATGCCTACTGTGCTCTATAATCTGCGTTTCTGCGTTGGGCTGTGAACTTCCATTCACCTAGATGCTTACTTGCTGTTTAAGAATTTGTTGCAGAGAGACAGAATGCCCAAGTAACGGAGATGAACAGTCACCGCTGCTGGTCCCATTGCCCGCTCCCTTCTCGACGCCTCTAGGGCCAACATCAGTGGTGATCGGTTCGGAGAAGTCTGGATTGGTAAGGAAGGGGAAAAGTGGGAGAAGCGCTGTGTGGGAATTCTTCATGGTAGAAGAGGACAAAGGCAAAAAGGGATTTGGTGCAGTATTTGCGGCAAACGCTAGTTTTCAACTCTTCCTCGAGGCATGGCATGATAGACCGTCTGAAAGCCGTCCGAGGTGATCATCGAGAAGTTCGATGGGCTATGGGAAAGGCTGGTGAAATCGCAAGGCAATCTTCAGCACGATAACAGCAACAGTATCCGAAAACACCGTAACCGCTTAACTGAAGTTTTAAAACCAAAGAGGAAAACAAACAACATACTCCACCTAAATTCCTTACAAATTTTAGACTATTTTGACAACTGTGAGTGCAAATTTATGGCGTGCAGGCTGATGCTCGGAGTTCACTGCCTCCCGCCTCACCCTCGCATGATTATGACGTATCATCTCCTATACGGTTGTTCATGGCCTTTACCCATCGGAGCTCACTCCAGTCACCGTTGCACACAATGAGAAAGGCGAAGCGAGGCAAGTGAGGAAGGTGGAGGATGGACAAACAGAATGCACTTGAGAAGCGAGAGAATAAGAGAGGGCCCTAGAATTGATGAATTATGTTATATGAGAAGAAAACAAAACAGTTTCTAAATTAACATCTCTGGTCGTCGCATTGTGTTTTTTCAATGAGTTGTGCCCTTATTCTCAATTGCATGGCAATGTTTGTTGTCTTTAATTTGACGTGGTGGTGAGTTCGTTGGGATGTAGCAATGTTTGCGTGAATTCAGTTTTCGACCCTACTGACGCGTCATCCCCACAACATTTTAGTTGCGTCGACTGAAAAAAAAAACATTTAAGTTTCTCACCCCAAATGATAGCTGCTTAAACAGCGAATCAGATCACTCAGATTGTTGTTCATTTTGTGACCACCCATCGATTTTGTTGATTCTGCCAAAATACGGATTCACCACCGTGCACGGTTTTGTTAGATTCTCCCAATTCTCCAGTAAACACAAACACGGTGTTGTTAAAATGTGTAAAACTGCGTGCAGCGTACACAGTTCCGATGTTGATCTGACTGAGATATGCAAATACGATCGCAATCATCACCTCCTCCCTCCCCTTCCCCGCCCCCCCCCTTCGCCCTTCCTTTCTTATCTGAGCAGCTGGCCACTCAACATGCCACCAGATAAAGAAGACAAAATTCGCTCGACCTACTCTAGAAGTATGAAGATTTGTCGGAGTGCTTTTGATAATAGCAAAACATTGCGCTCTGTTGTGCATCGAGGCATCATCCACCCTGAACTCGAAGTGCTGAAGGAACCACAGAAGAGTGGGTAGGAATTAACAGGACGTCAAAGTTCTATGACAGTGATTCAGCTGTCTGTTATCATTAAATGCAATTCCGCTCGTCTCATTTGGCTGCCGCCAAAGAGCTATCGAATCTTTGGTCATAATTTGGCTCCATAGTTGATTTGATTTTTTTCTTCTTCCGCCAGACTATCACATACCTCACATAACGTTTCCCACCACCTTCGGATGAATCGGAATACATCTTTGGCCATATCTTAATCGGTAGGCGTTGCTTAAAACATAAAGGTATTGTTATGCATTATTTATAAGGAGCCCATGAAATTGACTGCTCAGTGAACGACAAGCAAAAACGTTTCAGCAATCTTCCGCTCTCCACCCTCCTCTCTGAGTACAGCACTCATAAAACCTGAAAAGGTCATTCCCTGCAACTGTTACATTTTGCATCTGCTTTTTTAGACGAAGATAGAGTACCGAAATGTTGAAGATAGAGCACTGAAATGTTATACGGTAATGGTAGCTGTGAAATGGGAGGTGTAATAATGTACATCGTGGGCGCTAATAGCATATTTTGAAGGTGCTCAAAATGGTATCAAAAACCATTTTAAAGATCCTAAAAAATTTTCATACATTTTGCACCGATTGGGTTTTCATTTCTAAGTGACCGCCCATAAAAAACG
>QEWY01000128.1:0-10792 GCA_006503575.1 Baylisascaris schroederi
CAATGCTAACAACTGGAGCGACAACTGGTCTGGCTTTTGGTGGAGTAGCAACAACAATTGCGGTGGCGGCGGTGGTTGGAATAGTATCAGTAACAACTTGAGCTACAACTTAGACAACCTAAGCACCAACCTCAACAACCTCAGTAATAGCCTTGGGAATCTCAACGCTCTCAGGAACCAGATCATTGCGCTCAGCGACAGTATCAACGATCTGAACACCACACTGGGCAACGGTTCTTCCTTGAGCAACAACGCCACTTGGAGCAGCCCAAATGTGAATTGGAACAACACGAACAACGCAACTTGGGGCACCATTAAGAACGAAAATGAAAACCTCAGTAATACTGGCGACATTGGTCGCGAGAAGATTGCTGCCATAAGCCGGTCCAAGGAAAAATACAACACGAAGAATGCCACCGCCACCCGTAACATCGAGACAAATGTCTCTCGCGTTGCTAGCAACCAAAATCTCGTTACTGCCAGCAGTGCTTCATCGTCTCACGTTGGCGTAAGCTTTGTTGACTGTTCTTCATTACCGAAACGACGTCGATATGCTGTTTCACTACCAGTCAAGTTTTTTTGAACGTCTCGACAATTTCCTAGTTTCTGGGGCGGTGGAATATGCAAATCTCAAAATTGAGCGGGATTCTGCATATCCGAACGCCGTGATTCTGATACACCATCGGCGGAGAATTAAGCGACTGCAACTTACATGTGTCCCACCTCCAATTATCGGATCGATTTGTTAATCTATTGGTGATCCTAGGCACTTAAACGTCAGGCTTGCTTAGTTGTTTTTTATCCTGATCCACCTGAATCACAAGAAACCAAATTGAAAAAGTCAGTGTTTGGAATATACCACATCAGATTTCAAAACAAAAAAAAAATCCACGGTTGTTAAGTTATTGAAAAAAAAGAAGTTATTTGTGGAAAGTTTGCGAGGAATCGGATGACATCAAATATTTCGCATGTTCTATTTTTGTTGACGAACAAAGGAAGTGATTGATCAGGTGAGATGCAAGGCGCGGAAAGTCATGTAAGTCTTCTAGGATGCTTATCCGCTTGCATTGGAGTCGATCATAGGACATTTCTATGAATGCTGCTGCTTTGAGGAGCTTTGATATGAAGACTGGCTGTTGTGAATTATCTTATAATTCTTGAATATTTCCAGAAATGAGAAGCGACCTACAAGCGGATCACCATTTCGCGATAGGTATTCGGGTGATCGGTGATACCATATCGAACTGTTGCGTTGAAACTGAATGGAATTTATTCAACAATTTTTCTCAACGCAATGTGTCTAATGTATATAGACACGCAATGGGGGGAAATGACATATTATGGTATCAAATATGTTCTAGGGGAAAACTCACTGTCAATGCTCGCCTCGAGATCTGATAATATCATCGCTAACCACATTGTTGTGGTCGCCGACCATAGCAGGATGTAAGCTATTAGTGCAACGAACTTGGATGCTTCTTGCTTCTAGCAGTACGACGCTCTTGCATCTACAGAGTCCGCACCGATCAAACATGAACAATAAAGAATGAAGCTTCCTCAAATTTCCTAACTCTGTTCAAGTCGGATAACCGTCAATAAGCTACTAGCAAACCGGAAGTGACGCTTTCATGGCCTCTCTGAACATTCTTTTACTAATAGGAGTTTGCCACTAGCAAGGCACAATACACCAACTAAACAGGAACTTGTTCCATTCTGTTCTGAACATTCTGTTCCACGCAAATAGACTGATTGCGCGAAACGATTCATACAGCACACGAACTGGAAAAAAAACCATAAAAGAAAATCGTACTGGTCAGAATTATGTTGCTTGCACGGTATGAGATGCGAGTCGGCATGATCACTTGTACTCTCCGCGGTAACGTCGTCAGAAGCTGCGTTGAACATTGCTCGTTCCAACTTCTTCACCGAATTTATTATAGGCACCTGTCTGTGGGGAACTCTGCTGTAGAGGTCTTCTTCAGAGCCTGAAGAACTTGATCCTGCAATATTTAAACTCCTAAACGCTTCGTAAGAACGAAACGAGTAACCGTTGTGCCGTAAAAAGCCATTGATCACTAATTCACCAAAATTTATGACCTAAAAAGCAAACAAAGCATAGCATATGGCCGAATACGTCCAAAGTGTTCATTTCCGCAAGGTTTACATCAGTTTTGTGAGTCGGTTTCTTCCCCAGAGAAATAGATGTATTCACTGATTTCTGACGCATTCACAACCCGTTAATAAAACATATTCGATATGAATTTCACGTTTTTTAGGGGCAAAATTTCTTCACTTCGTATACTGGAAGGAACGACTGCATCCTTCCGATAAGAATACCAGAAGTCGGTGACGACAGACGTTCATCACCTGTGGGCTGTGAACGCCACAGTCCAATCCCATTTGCCATTTACCTACTTTTTGACACCATGAGCGATTCCACCACCAGCTCTACATAAAACAGAGATAGACCACGCATTACGCTTAAAACATACGAAAATTGTCGAAGAGGTTGAGCACTGCTTTGATCTCTCTAAATTCATCTTGCCCTGTCCCTTTAATGCGACTCGATAGCGCCGAAGAGAACCCACTGTCCCTTGCAGCTGCCTATAAAAACCGGAAATAAATCAAACAAATCAGCGATGAGTCTTCTGATCAATCTTTAAAGGGAAATACACCACACTTTTCTGCGTTTTCATCTCCGTTTCCCCTTACCGGCAATATCCACGAAGCAAGAAAACAGGTGAAATTACATCGCAATGTAGAAGAAAAGTAGCAATGGAAATGTTTAACCCCTTTAAATTAGTGTTTTATCTCAAGCGGCTTTGTTTTCGGATTATGCGCATTTTGCCATTTTCATACTCCAATGCTCATTACAATCTTGTTCTTCTATGAATAAGGACTGTGCTCACTCTCTTTCGTGCAGTCCTAGATCTCGTTTTGTCCAAGTCAACTCTAAGAGCTGCACTCAACTGCTGTTTATGAACACCAACCGCATGTGAACTTACTTTTTCGTCGATATTTAAGAAAGGTTTCAGTCTGCGAAGCGCTTGTTCGATTTGAGAATGGTCGAAGTGTTCATCAATTTCCGAAATCACCGATGAGGAAGATGAAGTATGTCCGACGAGCAAGTAATACCGGTATCGCTTGAAGTCGAAATATTCCGTTAGAAGTGAAGGATCACAGCGTGAAGGATGACTCTAAAGTTGACGGACTTTCCACTTCTCCAACCACCATTGCTGTTAACTATGCAAGCCTCTAGATTTCTCCAACCGACTACCTCTGCTGCTCATCGTTTCAAACTTAATGTGTACCTAATTGTAACGACGGTTGGGTTTACTCGTACCTATACTGCGCATTGTGAACAATTAAGTTCGAGCGCTTCATTTTGACTGATTATCTTCTCGACGATTTATTCGTGCATGAATGTGATGGCAGATGTTCGTATGCAAATTTTCATCCTTATTGGCTCGAATTATGCCAAGGGCGAATTTTTTGTTGAAAATATTTCAAATCAGTGATTTTGCGACAGAGACGCACTATCGCACATTTTGTTATCATTTGTGAATTCTCGACTGTTATTATGAACTCAAAATACAAATACGCATTACGCCCTAGTCTCCCTATCGGACTTCGCAGTTCTTACACGCTCATTTGTTGAAATCTAATCTCAACCTTTCCCACAGTTTCCGAGAAAACTCTCGACTTTAGAGGAGTTTTGAAAGTCGCACACAGCAACGGCGCTTCCACAGCATATTCATCGTGGGCATTGCATCCGATTGTGTTTGATTGTGTGCGCGCATGCATGCTTGTGTCATCCGTAACGTGCACCACATGCAGAGGTGCAATCTAAAGGGTTTTCAGAAATTGGTACTGGAAGACATTTGCGACCGGGAAAAGTTGGTTTCCATCACCACTGAATCGGAGAAAGCTGCTTCAACGCAAACTTTATCTTCAGTAATTTCGCCTCTGCCGTTTAAATTCACTTTATTATATCCTTTTATATTCCCCAAACTTTGCATCAGATGTTTCAATAACGAATAAATGTGCAAATCGGTAAATAAAACGGTGATTTTAACCAAAAAGAAAGAGTGAACAAGCAGCTGAGTATGAGTCTCGAAATGTTGCGATGGCTTTCGGCTTCCTCGGCTTCATTGTTGAAAGGAAGCGAATTTCTTCAATGAAGGAAGTAATTTCTAAAATAAACTAGCGAATGTTTCCTTAGCACGTTTTGTTCCTTTTGAAGGATAATAGTCATTCGATGATGATTGTGTATAGAAGTGGAGATACGGGATTCAAGCCCCTCTTCCCAATCGGAGAAGCACTAGAAGGAATTGAAGCCCCTGATGAATGCCAAATTCTTTGACCTGCTTCGTTGGCTCTAAAAGTGTTGAGCGAAATTTGGGCACTTTGGGCAAAAAATTTCGGGGAAATTGCGCGAAGAATTTGCGCAAGGGATCAACGAAATAACTATGCTTCTTTCATATTTTCGTTAGCGCCGTCGCTTTCATAAGTGATGTTGACTCTCATAAGTTCTCATTGTTCAAGGCATTTTTCGTTGCAATGATGCAATTTGAAAGAGAATGCCACCTCCCTGCCTTCTGATCTTATCTTCATTTCTGCAGTTTATTTGTCCTTTGCTTGACTGCATGTGGACATTTCTTTAGTGAAATATGGACGTTAAGCTCCTCGCGATTCAGCGTAACTCGGTTTTCTTTGAGCCTTCTAATCACGTCCATCTGTGTTCGTGTAATGGTCGTATTGAGGTAAAAATTCATCACACCTTCAGCTGTGTACAGAGAATATCGTTCCCAGAATTTCTTTCCGCTATAATTTATTGTTGTTGGTCGGGGATGATGAAGAGTCATGCGCTAGTCGCGGCCTCACTCGACTACGCATAGGACCATGTTCTCGCATTTTTGATCGAGAAAAAGCTTTTCTTTGAAACTTACCTCGGTTTTTATTCGGAGAATGTCAGTCATGTCTTTTCATGCGTGGTAGATTGAAAGGGAGGGCAAGTAGGAGGAAAGATGAAAGCTCTGCCTGACGCTCTTCCGTCCATTCCATTTACTTCTTTAAACTGCCTGGCCTTGTGCCATAAATGTGACCACAACCGACATTTTTCTTTACCCCGGTTGGTTTCTATGAACGGCTGTGACCACAAGCCTCCATTCTTCAGTTCAGCTGTCGCATTCTAAATTTTCTATAATAAGTGCTTAACCGACAAAATGAAGAACTCGATTCCGCAACAACAAGTTGAAGAAGACATAACGAACAATTTAAGGCATATTTTTGTCTGATGCATTTCAGTTTATTTTTAATATTTTCTGAAGCACTACATACTGCAATATAACATAATTTCAAATAAGGGAATATGTTATATAGTATGGGTATAGTTCGCTCACACGTTGAAAGTATAGCACAAAAAATATCTTTCAAGCGATCATAACATTAGAAGCATAATAACATGCGTGACGTTTCATGGATTGCAGGTGGCCGATAGTCGATTCCACACACTAGCTCATACTCATTTACCTAACATCGTTTACTTGATGGATGAAACACTCGCAAACCTCGACGAAAAGAAGCACCGTAGGTACGATGGAGAGAAGCCGTGCAAAGGAACGCGTTCTGAACGCCCTTTTGCGCCAGACCAAGAAAACTGTTTGATACGGTAAAGTGGACGGGCCATTTGAATTTTCATAATGTCCATTTCTATTTAAATTTGCGGGTTGCACCTGCACATGTCGCGGTTGTTTGCGTTTATTCCGCCAAGCTGAAGATGTAATCAAATAGACATCGTGATGATCTCATCCAAAGAGCACTCTGAAGCAATACGATTTGTCCTCAAACCTCCCATTCTTTGATTTCTTGGCGTTTTCTAGGTCAAGTCTTAAATTGTTGCATATTTCATACTTCAGCAAACCCAGGCTGCCTGATCCCATTTCCCCTAATGTTGAAGCTACTGCTCAGAGCTCCATCACGGCCATCATATATTTTCCGGGTTTTGCAATTTTGCAGTTTGCCTGTACGCGGTATGCAACTTTGCAGTGTTATTGAGTCAGTCTGTGGTATGCAAATTTTGCAGTGGAACATATAATGTAACCACAATTTGGCATTCAGGGGGTAGTTAACGATGGCTGGTGGTGGATATTGTGGTGGGTCTGGGGATATTCCATGCATTGCCCAGGTATGTTCCTTTTGACACGCCACTCCTTCACTATAACCCAAATTGTTTTCGAGCGGGTGGCAAACTTTCAAGTTTCCAGTCGCTGGCACAGAGAGGCACACGGCTATCATTGCCACTGACGGACGAAACAGAGGCGCGCACATGTGTGCACCAACGACAATAACGGGAAAAGGGCGTCTGTCTAATGTAGCTGCGTGTCCTCGAATCCATCACATTCTGAGTTCTGACCTTTGTGAGGGAGTGCATGAGACTGTCCATAATAACGCCTCATAAAGTGATAGTGCTTTATTATTGTAACTACTGCTGGTAAAACACTAATTAGGACTCTATAGCTACTTTCCATTGCGCCAATTGTGCTTGATGCTGCTATTAGTTATTCTGGAGCAATGAAATACTCCAGTTTCACGATCACTGTAGAAATAAAACTTTAGTCATGTAAGGAGTCATTTCTTGATACACGACTTGAACTTCTGGAGGCCCTGAGATCAGAAAAAGAGGAGTTACTGTGCCGCAGCTTGACCTCCTCCTAAAAGTCGCTAGATCTTTTGAATCACCTACATGGTTGAACTTGTGGTTTTATTTCCGTTCCCGCAATATCTTTTGGCGGGGTCTAGCCGTATGCCTGTTTGGTTCAACTTATATTCTACTGCATGAAATGGGAAAAATTCAGGTAATAGGAGGGATCATGTGGTAAGCATCCGAACTGCCGGTGTTCGTAAATTTCAAGAATGTTTCCTTCATCCCGTGACGTTTTTTTTTTTAGCTGAACCAGTGACCTTTGTGTACTGAGGTCCTCAAAATTCCTCGCGCAGGTAGTCAGATCTCGCCTTTGAGGGAATGTGTGGACGAAATTATTGGGGACGAGGTTCTTGCAATTTCCAAAAATATAAGCTCTCCCCGTGGGGATGCGCGCCATCAAAATTGTTGTTGATCAAGCATCAATGGCAGATGAAATATATGAAAGCAAATTTTCTGCCGCTCTCGGCATTGTCAGTGATCAATCCTTACGGAAGTTCATGTGGGAGTGGCTCAGTTTTGCATTTACGAACGCTCGAATTACAATCTGCCCTCTATACTCCTGCCTGAATTCTCCGATTTTTATGTACTTTCTCTGCCTTCATCGGTTTTTGTGCAGTCTTTCTTTTCCTTATTCCAAAAGACGTTCAATTACGTTTCTCTCTGGTACAAGGTGCTGTCATTTCCTCCGTTTTATCTGTGTATGTAGCTCAGCTTATTCATCTTTGCATGCGCCTTGATAAATTTATGCGCATCATGTGTATCTGCCTGTCCATTAAACATATTAGTTGCTTTAAGATTTGAAATTTTTATTTGTTTCTTTTGCTTGTTTGCTCATTTATGAAGTTCTGCCGATACTGTAAATTGGTAAGCAAATTATGTTCCGCAACAATCGTGCACCGACAAATTCTCACCGTCTATAAACGTATCGCGTGAGCTTTCACGAGGCTTAATTTGCAAAGAGTTTTGTGCCTTCGAAACCAGCCGGTGATCATTGCACTCTGCAAACTATACCGGTGAAATTTTATCGTTTTGACTTCGAGGTTCCAGAATTGGAACTGTGGGAGAGGAGAAACCCGTGCGTCATGCAAGTGAAAGGCTATGGATTTGAATTTCGTCACTGCCACATTGCTTTCTTCCAATCGTTAATGTAAGACCGCATGCGAGAGTGTTGGACATGAAAATATACATACTCAATATGCAGGTTGAGTGGTGGCGATGTTGCCCTTCAGCTATGGTGCTACCTTCCACCTTTTTTCCACCAAAATAATTCCCATTGACCCGACAACCATCCCACAGATTATTTAAAAAAAGTGTCAGGTGATCCAGGTTGTGATCGACGTTAAACAGGACCATGCAGTTTTATGCCGATCAGTTGGTATACGCTTCCAGAGATACTATTCCAACGCCACTGCGAGAATATCTCCTTGAGGCGAGAGTTCCGTTATCAAGTTTGTTAATTTAAGTATAAAGCGATGACCCAGGGGTGCATGCAATCAAAAGGAAGAACGAGAAAACGCGGCGAACGTCTTGAAAGCTGTAACACCGGTTGTTGTCTACAACATAATACTGCTTTGCGTCTTTCTATCTGTCACCCCGTCCAGTGTCCAATAACTGTGCCTTCAGTTAGCATTCGACTGACTGATTAATTCTTGGGGTATCTGCTCTGCTGATCGAGTTTGTATACTCAATAAAACCTCATTTCTTGCACTAAATGCCTTAGCCTCATCCCTGTATTCTTCGGCTTCCAGCTGCTTTATAAACAAATGGTGCAAGAGCTTCGTTGTTTTTTTTTTTGCTAGAAAAACAATATCTCGCTATCTTGAAGTCACAAATCTACACTCGTCATGTTGGTCGTCGCCTATTTCTAGTCAGTTGTTCGAGAATAATTCATGATATTTCGCAAGGGTAAGACTATTTAGACATGGCGGGGTCTGAGCACCTAGTGGAGAACTGCATAGCGAGGAATTAACAAAGGGAGCATAGGAAAGCTCGTGAAGACGACAGATTGCGCTTAGTTTGTTACTTCTATAGAGCCCAGTGGTTTTTCGCCGTTGAATTGTTCACCGAGTGATCTTTATGTTTCCCAAGCACAAATTCTCTTGTCCAGTTCTATCTCGGAAGCTAGTACCTCAATTGTCGATACACAACCGATGCAAGTCGCGTTGATAAGTCCGCCGATCACATCCGCTCGTCTTGTTGAAGGGCTGCTTTGGAGGGCTCTTCTCGGTAGTACGCTTCCAATTTATCCTATTATTTAATATATTTCGAACTTAAAGTTTTTTCAAGTAATTTATTTTTTTCTCAACAAAATATAGATGTAATCGTTGTCATTGCATAAAATGGCGAAACGCCTCGAGGTTGCTTTATTAATGGGAATTTAAGACGACTCGAAGACACATTGTTTACTTTCAATTCCAAAACATTGATTCGCAGGTGTGTACTCAAAGTAGGTGACGTTGTGCGCGTGCGAGTGCGACTGACCAACGCCAATTCGGAAGTTCGATGGACTGCGATTCCTGGTATCGTGTTCTTCATCCAACTTGCAGTCCTTTATGAAGGTGTCAGCAAGGTG
Organism: Baylisascaris schroederi; assembly: GCA_006503575.1. Lineage (NCBI taxonomy): Eukaryota > Metazoa > Nematoda > Chromadorea > Rhabditida > Ascarididae > Baylisascaris > Baylisascaris schroederi. The sequence goes on from QEWY01000128.1 coordinate 9,279, forward strand.
AAGATATTCATTTCCTTGCCCTATTGGCAATCAGGTAAACTTTTCCCTTGCATGCAAAAGTACGGAATCATGGCAGGAAAGGGAAGGGAACGCTAAGGCATACAAGGGTTTTTGCATTCATTTTTACATGATTCATGGAATAAAGCAGATATGACAGCAGAAAACATGCAAACGGCATGGAGTACTCATTGAAAAAACTGCACAAGCAGTCGCTACTTCCTTTTGTTTATTTAGAAGAGGCGAAATAAACGGCATATTGTGGCTGGATATTGTGAACATAGTTGTGTTCGTTCTTGCTATCCGTTTGACATCCTCCGAGTTCACGACATCGCGCCCATAGCCATTTCAATTGATGATATAAAGGAGTGACGAAAATTGGTGTTTCTGCAAAACATCAACTGCAACATCGGTCCTGCTGATTTGCGATGCAACGTCAACGAAAATTAAAACTGCTGCAGGGCTGAGCACACTGATGCAGCTGATGTCGGGCAAGAATTTGTAAAAGTGCTACTTTATAATATGGATCTGCTGCCTGCAGGAACTATAATTTGGTCATGTTTTTTCAAACAGAGAGAATTAAACAGATCAAAAACTTCATGCACAATCGGCCACCGAATTCATCTGCGGCACCGATTTCATAAAGTACCTCATAATCATTATCAGTACCGAAGATCTCATTCGGGATCAAAAGTGAAATACTCTGCACTTACAACTCGTTTGAAACATCGCGTCAAAACAGGTTTTCTAAAACATTCCAGCAAATTTGTGCATTTATTCCTCCCGCCCTTTCGCCCTCGAATACTGACCATTGCGATAACTGTCAGGAGTGCCATTGAGTAGCTGTGGGTTACGTTCAGGCCAATCTGGCCAGATTAACTTGAGCATCTGCATGTATACGACGATTTATCGTCCGGCCACGCGTTTTCATCACTGTCATCTCAGTGGAATATTTTTATGATGCTTGCTTTCATTAGCAAAATAGCTGTTTCCAATAAAAAAATGCCGTTAATTGTGAACGCTATATGAAAATGACACGGACGAAAGTACAGTGCGACCATTTAACACATGACTTTTGTTTGGCAGAGACGCAGTCCATTGTTTCTGAAATAGTATTTTCTCCCTCGCCAGCTTATTTTCTACCAGATGATGAATGCATCTATAAACCGTTCGAGTTTGTAGGTAACGATGAGTAGCGAAGAGGAAGGGCATATGGTGGCCGAGGGTGGCTTCATTCGATTCCAAGGAAGACGCTGCAAGTACAGCGGCCCATTTTCGAACAAAATGCCATCGGTTTGTGACCATTCTGGCCTTCTGACTTGCAGCCCTTCGAAATTCGTTGCTCTTCGTTCCAAAAAATGCACATTTTTTTAGGACCTTTTAAATACGCACTGGTTTAAGAAGGGCAGAAAATCGTGCTCGAGTCACCTAGTGATATTAGGCAAGAAAAAGTTGTTCGCGAGAAAAGGTTAAAGGTTTGTGATTTTTCAAAGGATCGCTACCGAAACATTAAAACC
>QEWY01000145.1:0-10040 GCA_006503575.1 Baylisascaris schroederi
GAGTTAGTAAAATATACGATGAACACTAATGAACAATACAATTAAGAGATGAACCTGGATAGCAGTCAAAAGTATAGCTGCAAAATCCTCAAAAAACGAGAGGCACACCAAGATGGACCACGCCAACAATAGCCCAAATCTCATCTGCATAGTTTGAGCAATGAAAGCCGGGAACTACAGGAAGAAGAGTTAGAAAGAGACAGAGTGAACAGTGCAACCAATGATGAGCGCATTGTTAATATTGGTTACAACAGATTATAAGCAAAGTAGGTAAGTGCAAGAGAACAACTTCTCTTGGAGACAACAAATCACAAGATGCTAAACTTGAAAACAACAGAGAATGAAGATTAATAAAGATAGCCGACATATTTATTTGATATAGATAATTCAGCCCTACGTGAACAAAGAACATAGATGCTGCATGAGGTAGACAACAGTCCTCTTCCTTAAACAGATGGGATTCCCCGTTCTTGGCACACCACAAACAAGTGCTCCATGAAGATATATAAACAAAGTTTTCCCCTCCATCCACGGGTCAACTCAGAAGCCACCTAGCTCTATGAAGCAATGCGCTTACGCTTATGGGTGGCTTATGAGCAAGCTTATCACAACGCTTGGAACATATGCGCACCGACGACGTGAAAATAAAAACACAAAAAGTCGCCAACTTGTGAAGTCCGTTGTAACAGTCGACTCGAATTTGGCGGTAGTGGTTCATATTTATTCTTGATAAGACCTTCGGTACATCACTTGATGACCTACAAAACAAAACAATAAAATATATAATATGAGTTTTGTAGCCGATCAGCAGTTTACCTTTTTCAATAAGAAGTCGCAATTAGCCCCCATGAGCTCACTTCTTACTAGCGGAAAGATATAAATAGATTCAGAAAGATGAAAAAGGATACTTCGCACTCATAGGCATCACTCGTATTAACGCATCAGACAAGACCTCTTTGTTAAACACAGTTCAGTCAGACCCCGGCTATCGAGGATCACAAAAACAACGAAGTGATAACAGTAACGTTCGACAACGTTAGAATACATATGATCACCAAACTTTACTCTTAATATGCAACCGTAGTTCTAAGCTACCCCCCCCCCTCCATTCATCCTTTCAGGAAAGCAGAAGCTTATCTCCACACCCCTCCCAACTTTACTAAGGACTTACTCTTCCATAGTAAGTCGATATCCGGCATAGCATTCGCAGATGTACCCACCAGGTGTGTTGGTACACTTCTGTGCGCATATGCCCATCGTTGCCCACTCACCAATATCTATAACAATCATTAATAAACTCGCTAAAATCTGCATAATCCACCAATTTCTCTTAGAAACGCATAAAGAAATGATTAAATACAAAAATTAAATAAACAGATACATAAACAAATAAATAAACAAAATAAACAGTACTCTTAGTATCAACTATTGCACACTGAAAGATCCAAATTCACCACCTTTTTTCAATATCAAAATCTTCATTCCAACAATCCGTTACAAACATTGCAAACCTTTTCACTCTACGATTTAGCTTCTCATTGAACCCAAAATCTTTTCACTGCGAACGAGGAAAATTTATACCAAAATTTCTCAACAATCAGAACTAAACCGGAACTAATTTTAATATATATCTTATATTTTCTCTCGATTGCTTATCGCATTATACGTTAAGATTATCAACTCACTCACCGATACAAACCCGAGGTGGAATCCACATAGAAAATTGCGACACTTTAAAAACAGTTTACTTCACATCACTATCACAAACTCAAGCGGGCTAACAACACCTGCTCACATGACCTATATTCAACCAGTTAAACAGTCACGCTATACTCTGAATGCTAAATTTACCCACAAATATTTCCCACCGTCTCGGGTACGAAAAATCTCTACCTTTGCACTTTTGCACTTTGCATTCTCCACCCCCTCCCTCTTTCAAACCCTATTCCTTTGCACTTCTAAATTCATGCCGTAATCAATGAAAAAGCCCAAGCAAAGAGGCACTGCTCCTTCGTCATCAAATTACCCTTTGCTAATTCAACTAATGCATAAGTCGTTTCAACATGCCAATATTATGACAATCATTGTTGCATTTACTGCACTCTAACTTTCTTACTTATTTTTGCTGTATAAAATTACAATTTTTACACATGTAAATTTATCACAAAGTTTGAAGTCTATTTATTTAAATGTTATGATATAACCGTTGCGCGTATTACATTTACCTAGCAGTCAACATATTGAAAGAAATTCCTATACCGATTCCAACAGAGTGGAAATTTATCGTCGGAAACGTTTCATGACATATATCGATATTACAAAAAATATATATAAAAAGCAAAGGGGAAAACACAAATTGAGTTTTCTAGCCAACTTAAACTGCATCAAACTATTACTAAAGAAGTTCAAAGGAAAAAACCGATTCAATGCCACTAAACAACATATATCTCGCCTAATCTTATATTCTTACGGACCTTCTGTTTCAGTTTTTCAACTTCTCCTGCAGCCCCCTCCTCCCCTTCCCACATTTCAGAAAAAGCACTTGGCATATAAGTATGCTTCAAGGATTCATCGGTTTCACATTACACAATGCCACATCTGCCAAGTGGCGCAAATACCCTATCACACAGCATCATAGCACCACTATTACAAATACAGAAATAAATGGCTACCAATCCGGCACTAACAGCATATAAAAACAACTTATAGGCAATAAGTGCGGCAGTACCAGGATCAATGAGGACCTTATAAGCAAGCAAATAAGACTGCAATTAAAAATAAAGTTATACCGGAGATTTGAATCCACTTTGAAGAGTACCCATCATCATCAGCGACACATGTGGCGGTCGAATCTGCAGCTGCTGCACGCCTTATTGTTGTTGTTGTTGGATACATACTGCCGCCGCCGCTGCATCACATCCTAAATATTTGAGCTTATGGAGGGACTACGTTCTCTTCAAATTATTTAAAATAGATAATAAAGGGAGAGGGCTGGAGATTCGGTTTAGGAAAGCACTGCGAGGTGAATCCGACGAAAACTATCAGATACTACCAGATGACAGAATCGGCGAAGATAGCAACCACGACATCAACATCACCTCAGTGCTATCAGGAAATCAGTTGTTACGACCGTGCCTAATAAGGCCCTTTAGGGGACCTCAAGCTTGCATTGCCTTTTGGCCATCCTCAAGGAGGTCCTACCACACTCAAGCTCTGAGGCTCGATCTTGCTTTCGTTTTAGTCTCTAGAGGAGCAATGGTAGCGCCTCCATCCTCAAATTTTTTTAAATGAAATAGCGAAACCACTATGAAGAAAACCCTGAAAATGGAGCAGGCATAATCTGTCCCCTTATCTTTCTTGGCACTCTCACTGCGAATCGACAAACCTTAACCCCGCTCCATTTCTTTTTTTACAGCCTTTACAGCTCCAAATGTTACAGGTCCCTCGATCAAAAGGCTTCCTTCCTACTTTCACTTTTTTCCTTATCCACCGTCAGAATTTAACGATGATGAAGAAGGACAAGAACCCTCCGGAAACTGATATCCTTTTCTATGGATGACTCTCTCTTTCTGTTTTCCTCTCACCAATTTTGAAAAACATTCAATTTCTTCGATTACACTTGCTAGAAACCACGAAAAAATAAAGTTATTCATGCTCGATATTCCTCTTTTGGATCTCAGCTGGATAATTCCAATTCTTTCAAATTAACCCCACCTCCTTCCCCTTTTCTCTTCTTCCTTTTTTTCTCTCTCCCTCCCTCTCTCTTCCGTCAATACGCACTCATAAGCGAGCACACATGAAATGCTTCAAGTCTATGTGAGAGCATTTCTTTGAATTAAACTAGCATTGAACAAATCTTGTCCTTAACAAACTTCAATGTTAAATAATAAATGACACTTAACATTTTCGCATTCTCTACGATAAATTAATCAAATTCAGTATATAAAACCCGTCAAAATTACTCAGTTCAAGAAAACCATTCCGAGAGGATATGTGCGGCATGAACGGAAAGGGGGGGGGGGGGGGGGAGAGAGAGAGAGAAGAGGACGTCTGGACATCGACAACTACTCCCCTCATATCTCAGTTTTCAAGTCTCACTCAATCATGTATCGATTTGCCTATCACAATAGAACTCAGCAATTAAATAAAATCCTGCTCTGTGGAAAGTCAAAAAAACTCAAAATGTCATCAATATAATCCAAAATTGTTCAGTTTTTCATAAGATCCCAATTCGACTAATCATTTCAATTAATTTCAAAATATTACAATTCAATAAAAAATAAATATTTGCAACTGGGCAATTAACTGCCTTTCTGAAGATACATTCATTAAAATCCGAAGAAAATTTAATTAATTCTTTTTTAAGCTGAAGATCGGATTTTAACGGGAGGTCTAGAAAGTTATATATTTTAAAGGCACTCTTACTGAAGACATCTAATAATAGAGAATTAACTAGGTAATTCGAATGCCCGCCCTATACACTCCCCCAATCCTCTCCCCCCTTGCAATACAGGATTTCCTTCCAATCGCATTTCGTGATTGCAGGAAGTAAAAGCACTTCCCAATTTGGATGATAGGAAGGGTGGTGGGATGGGAGGGGGATGGATGATTTGAAATTACACGTTCATAATCGGGACCATCTATTCCTTCGTATAATTTCAGCACTCACAACAACAACTCAATCATATCTTTACTCTTAAATTTCCTTCTAGGTGCACTCACTACAAAAATTTACAAAAAAAGCATAAAAATTATTCAAATATCGCTGACCTGCGGAGAATGTACCTCGCGAGCAGCAGAACACATCGGTCCTTCTACACCTGTGACTAATCGCCGCCAATATATATATATATATATATATATATATATATATATATATATATATATATATATATATATATATACATATATGACATGCAAATAAGGATATAAATTATTAAAGCAAACAACAGCAACACCGTGGAACAGGTGAAATGCCTCAACAAATCAAAATTTACATGGGTGAATTCGAATGCCACCTCCCTGTCTTCCTCTCCTCACCCCCCCTCCCCCTGCAGCCCACCTCCTCCCCTTTTATTGTTCGTTTGCTGCTGAACTTACTTGCCTTTTCAAATTCAATAAAATCAATAAACGAAATAGGGATGATCAACGTTGGATGAAGGAATATGACTAAGTGGGAGAAGGACAAAGTAAACGGCCCTCGGAGTTTAATTTCTTCTTATCGAATCTGCATATACTTTCCAGCATTAGAAATTTCAGAAGTAAAATGGTTCCATTTATACTGAATATTTTCCCAAGAATATCATTGAAAAAGCGTACGCGACAGATTCCAAAAATCTAAAAACAATGCGTACACCCTTAAACAGCGATTCTGAAAGGCATAATAATTTTGATAGAATAAGAGTGTCAAGATAAGCCATTTGACCTCTTCTTACCTCTCCCTTCCCCCACCATCTTATCTTTTCATACGTTCGTTTCATTCCATCCTCGCCTCCTAACCTCTTTACCTTCATGCCTTTGTCTCCCTTTCATCTATCCACCTATCTTTCAGATGACTTCATGTTTAGACACCCATTTATGGAATTGCACACATATACATAAGCACATACATTCATCAAAATTCATTCAACAGGCGATTCTCTTGCTAACGTGAACGATAATGTGTCCGAAGATGGACTCGGAAGTATAGAAACGCCCATTTCTACGGATCGTTCACTTCAACTGACCAAATAGTAGTCATGCCAACCATATCAAACACAAATTGTGGCAATAAAACTTTCAAAAATCTGGCCCGGTTTTCTTAGTGAACTGAAAAGCATCAATCAAGTGTATTAGAGGGATACATAGCGCGTCACAGACAGATACGTCGCGCATCAACGCAATGATAGGTTTTGACGCACAGAAGTGTCTTCTCACGCTTGCGAAAATACGATTATTAATGTAACAAATATAACGAGCTGCGAATTACCAATACAAGGCAGGACCACTCTAGCGTATCAATATAGCGATCAGCGCTTCAAATTCGTTCTTTTTTTGGTGTTGCACTGTTGACGTGTGATTGGTTACTCTATAAGTGACAAGCAGCATAAAGGCGACACGTAAGGTGGTCCGTGAATTATAATCAATGAAAACCCTTCCTCGATAATCCCGCTCCCCCCCTCTCCCCCCTTAACAGCTACTAATATAATATATACAAAAGTTATCAAATGGGTAAAAAAATCCAACCTTTTAGTGCAGTTGGGAATGTGCATGATTCCGTAAAAACTTCAACGAGTGATCCAAGCCGCCTGCGAATTTCCGCATGGAAATCATGAAACAATAATTGAAGCGTTCGATTGATCGGTCCCATACGGCAACATTCCATCCACCATTCACGTAAAGTGAAGCGCCCCGATACTGATGGCTCCAGAAAGTAGCGAATATACCCGGAAAAGAGCTCCTCACAGAGCTGCAATACTGAGCAGATTTGAATGTAAAAATACTATCATCAGCTTTACGTTTATTTCAGGAATAATTTAATTTTATTTATGGAGGATTTCTCGAAAAATTTATAAAAAATTTGAAAAATCAATCTGCTGTCTATTGTCAATAACTTTCTCGGTGAACTTACGATGAAACATTTCCAAAATAGGAACAAGTTTTATATGCCGATTTGATCTAACCATCTCTACCAAAACTTTACATCAAAAATTGGCATGCAATTAAATTCCAAAAGAAGAGACAGCAGTAGATTATTTCAATTATATTAATTACAGGTAATTATTCCTAATTAAATGTTATAGAATAGAAACAACAAAAAAGTAAAGAAAAAAGTGATTACAGTGATATATGCAAGTAGTCAAAACTGCAATCGTCATCTTCTACTTCTTTATAACAAAATTCGTGTAACTGCCCCCGAAAGCTCCTCATATTAGATTTACGAGAAGTTAATATGTTGACATTCTCTCCCAAGAACTCTTTATACGATGAAAAATAAATAGCATAATAGAATTATAATATGCAGCAGAACTAATCTTCAAATATATCTTAAGAAAACAAAGCATTAACAAAACAAACAGTACATGACACTGACTAAACACCTTAACGCTGCCAAAAGGTCACCATATTATAAAACTTCATAATGTTCAAATTACTAAATTACTACATGTACTCTATTATAAAACCGTTCAAACAAAAGCCGTCTATGAGGATTATATTAGCAATTGGAAACAAGAAAATCGACTGGAGAGTAAGAAAGAAGGGTATGTAAGCCATAAAATATGTTCAAAAGCGCAGAAACACGCAAGTATTGGAGCGAGGAATAGTGTAACTCATCTATTTGCCTTGTTTAAAAAACATGTGTGGGTAGCCACAATCCCTTCCCCTTCCCCCTCCCCCCCCCTCCAAACCTTCAGCAAACAGCCACTTACCAACTACTCCGCTAGTTCGGTCCCCAATTTCTGCGTTCTCACTCTTCGAGAGTTGGAACACAAGTTGGGCAACAAGATCCTTCATATTCATCGTATCCAATATTGTGGCGTCATCGTCCATTATCGTGACGTCCTTACCAACGCTTTATCCAATGCTCGCCAGGTCCAACGACGATTTCGATGCGTTGGCGACGGCACGTGCAGCCAAAATATGACTCTGCAAAGCGTTAAATCACATACTTAGTTAGCGTATAAACCTAGCTAATATTGCACACAGTGTCTGAATGCACTAACAGCTATGGACACGAGCAGTTGCAATCTCATATATAACACTAAATACCAAACCGCAAAAAAACGTCCTCAATCAAACAACCATCCAGCGTTAAATCTGCTGAAATGCCAATCAGTTCCCGCCCCCCCCCCCCTCTCCTTATTGTGCTGATACTACGTTACCTTTTCTGCAAATACAAACCACTCGACGGATAGTTCTGTTGAAGTGCTAATGAGGCTTCATAAACAGCAACCCGAAGTTTGTAAAATCTTGCCTTAACAGCTAGATTAGGAATTCGGTTTTATGAGGACGCCCGTATGAGACGAAACAGCTTTAGCTAATTCAAAATGCGACATCGTAATGGTGTGAAGTCAAGCAGCTTTACACAATCTAAGACGCTAACACAAAAAATTCTACCAAATCAAACTCGGATTTACATCCGATCGTTAAATCGTTCACATATTAAGCCCAATATCAGGTTACTAGCTGCATCGGCTCCATTAATCACACTTCAAAACTAAATTATACTAAAGACTGAGGCTAATACGCAACCCATGCGGACCTAAAGGTAACAACCAATGCAAACAACTACGCTTATTCGCCATTTCAATCGACGCCACAATTCCTTGTCCTCACAGTTTTCTTCCAGGTACAAGTTCTTTATCGAACAGAGAAATGGACAGGAAAGGGAAGGTAAGACAGAGACAGAGACTTCAATGAATCTTAGGAAGGAATAGGCTGGTCGTAACAGTCAAATAGCCAATTATGAACGTAGTAGGTATTTAAGAATGCTTTTAGGATGCACTATTATACTTTTAGGAGAAAAACAGTTCATCAACACTCTAAGACATTATTGACTCAACATCATTAAAGGAAAGAATTCCAAAGGGAAATCTCTGTGAAAACGACAGAACACTTAATACAATCAGAAGTTTTAATAAAGAGGAAATGTCAATTATGCTCAATCAGAGAAAACCTTCGAGCCAAATTTTACAAAAAAGGGTCCCAAAATAGAGAAAGTAAAATCTTAATCGACCACTTTTGAAAAAAACTTTAACAAACCTTAACAGCTTGCAACAGCTAGCTGCTTGTTGCCACTTCGTTGACCGCTTTTGTTGATTGTCGTTTATAGCAGCTCCAACCGTCGACTGAAATATCGTCCTAGCGAAAGATATACTTCATGGCGAAAGCCAAATGCCTTAAAATCACCATCTAACCACTCTGTTACCAATTTCTTCGATACTCTCCAAATATAGTGAAAAATTTACTCAATAATATTTGGTAGACGGCATTTATATTTGCCTTGCAAGATTTCTATTCTGTTACAAACACTGACAGCTGTTTCAACCTCGCTCAAAAAACACCTAAATGATGGTGAAGTTGATAAGACCTACATGCATTATGCATCACCATCAACATGGATTTCATGCAAAAAATGGGCACGATAAGTCTCTAACAAGCCTTAATGAATAATCACTCGCACGTATTTGTCCATTATTCACTTGTTTTTCATCCATATCAAACGTATATATGATGTGAACAAGAAAAGAATCACATCTAACCTGATACTGGCTCACGGTGACTGCCGAAGTGATCGTCGCCAGATGAACGCACTTAGCCATCGTGAAAATGTTTCCACATTGCATCACCACTGACAGTTTTCTAGTCGAGCTGGTATATAGTCGCGGTTAATCCCCCACGTAGACCTCGTCCTACACCTCTACGTTGTCTTTGGCCATTACAATACCCTTAAAAGTGATTCAGCCATTTACGCTATACTGTTATTGCAAACAACAACATACCAATATATTTTACGGTTATTAGACCAAAAACTAAAAGAACCTTACTACAACTAGTATCGAAAAATTTAGAGAACAATTTTCGCTTAAAGGATTTTCCACTGCATTCAAGAAAGTTCATCCTTTGTTCGTAGTTGAATACCTACTTACTTGATCAAAAAAATTGATGCATTCATATGCCTGACAAGATCTTTCTTAGAGGAACCCATAAAGGTTTCCTAATCAGCCAACCGATCGACACCAAATAAAATATCTAAAGAACGATCGGTATAAACCACTCGTTCACAGACTCTTACAAACACCTTAAAGTATGTGGCCAACAGTCATTCACCACATCCTACTTTGGTTAAAAAACCGAGCCCACTTCATGTACCATAATAAACACAATCACTCTCACCCTTTCCAGACAGAATGTCCCCTGCTCCTTTCTCACCCCAAACATCTGTTGAGAATTTGATGGCTGTCTTCTAGATACCTTGCGCCCTCGTTGAAGAGTTTAGCTCAAGTCGAGGCCACTGGAAGGAACTGCATATATGTCACTTTAAACATATTATATACATA
>QEWY01000158.1:0-10210 GCA_006503575.1 Baylisascaris schroederi
TAAGTTTATGTATTTTATTTTTGCTTTATTTATTCGTAGTTGAGTGGCAATGCGATTGTAGGTCCAAAGTATTTCGCTAATGTACCATCACATAGCTATATCATATTCTTTTTGCATGCGATAAACTTCGCGATGCCTTTGATATGGGATAATTCCCTGGTATCTCATTCCATAATTTTGGTATAATTCAATCTCAGGCATACCAAAGCTTACTAAATCAAAGAGCTAACAGCCATTATTTACATTCTATTGCTATTTGCTTATTTCATTTGTAAATGAGAAGCACTTTTCGAGATGAGTTCATACTTACTAAATTGGAAGGTAAACTTTCAAAAATACTCACTGACAATTGTCTAATATTCTGCAATAGAATGTAGGCAATCAAAATAGATGACTATGCCATGCTGTATGGCCCGCTTCCATAGTGCTTTCTCCTTGAAGTTTTGCGATTTTCATCTACTAATTGCGGCGTATTTGAAAGTAAACTTTTAAGACTGAATTGCAATAGGCGGCTTGGATAATTTGAAATACAATGCTCTGAGTGAATCTGTTGCTATGGATGAAGAAACGATTCTGGGGTTTCGAATCGGCCGATTACTTTTTATAATCATCCAACGAGGATTCTACCGGAAAGACTTCTAATTTGAAATACAATGCTCTGAGTGAATCTGTTGCTACGGATGAAAAAACGATTCTGGGGTTTCGAATCGGCCGATTACTTTTTATAATCATCCAACGAGGATTCTACCGGAAAGACTTCTATTATTCAGTTACGTCTAGCATTTCTGTTTCTATTGCTTGCACATCGAAGAGAATTTAGAATCTCTTGATAACTGCCATACAAACGGCAGATGCTGGCTAGATAAATGTGAACGCTAGTTGTTGCCGATAAGAACGGCAGTTTGTTGATAATATATTTTGATCTGTCGTTGACAGATGTTTCGTATCAACAACAAATGGAAGAATGGCTCATTGCCGCTTAAGAATGGGTTCTCGAGTGATCCTGTTACCGCTGACGCTGGTAGACATCTGTGGCACCCCGACATCAAGCTGTCGCTATCAAAGGCAAACTTCTATGTGGCACAGCAGCTGCAAGAAATGTGCGTGTGAAACTTTGGGAAGAAGATTCAGGTAAACACTGTGTATTTGAGAGAAACTAGCGAAATGAGGCTTCCTTGGAGAAACTGTTGATAAACTATTTCCTGGATGTTTGTCAACACAGCGATTGTTGTTATTATTTTCGAATTTCGTCTGGAAATAGAGTTGTTTATGATAGAAATTTAGTCACTCCATTTTGACAACGTTACCATTAGTGAATAAACATTGGGAATGGATGCTCGAGTGGTGGTCGTGGCCACAATTTTTGCTACTGTTTGTAATGCTATGAGGCAACAAGCAGTAGGTGTTAAGGGAAAACTTCTTTGTGGCTCGAATCCGGCAGCGGATGTTCGCTTAAAACTTTGGGATGAGGACTGAGGTCAGTCTGTAGTGAATTCTCGGAGAGCATCTCTAAATTTCTGTATGTTGTGTAGCGGGAGTTGTTTATGGTGCGACATTCTGCCAACGCGAAGTGTTCTTTTGTTAGGCTGTGGTTCACATCATATCACATCACATCATATCATAACATATCATAATAGTATTATTCGCTGCAGTGGTAGCAGCTGATGTTTATTGAACAATGCATTATCGTTTGACGTTCTTCCGCTTGTTTAGCTGTCGGCCACTAGAGCACTAGTAATCCAAGCCAGCGCTGTTCAAGGAAATCTTTCATGCAGTACTGAAACTGCAGCAAAAATTCGAGTAGAAAGGGAAGAAAGAAGGAGAATTGGGAGAATAGGAGTATGCGAAATATTATTTCGTGAGAATGTAGAGACATAGTTCAGGCTATTCGTGAGAAAAATATGCACTGTTTTAATTTGGTACAACATTCAGCTTTCGGGACCTGATCCAGATGATCTCCTCGATCAAGGCTACACTGATGCACAAGGCATGTTCAGTTTGAAAGGTGACACCGCAGGATTGACACCGATCGATCCGGTATTTAAAGTTTACCACGATTGTGATGCTGGGGTCAAGGTACTTTGTCTGCTTTATTGGAACATCCTCATCTTGGAGAAAACGAAAGTGATCTTTGCATTCAACAGACATTAGGAAATCGCTCTGTTCGAAAAACTGAAACATGAAACCGTGGTGTTGATGTTTTTAGGTTACCAGGCTTCGAAGCTGTTAAGAATAAATGTTGGAATGCTTTCCCGAGATGCGAAAAGAGGTGTTGCAAATCACTTCACTTAACTACAACATAAATTGAATCATACAGGGCATAAATTAGCAAAAGAATATCTATGAGTAGCGTTCCCAAATTCTAGCACTTTCTATCGATCTTTTCTGTTGGATTACGGTAATGAATTGTATTCACCCAGCTTATTAGCTGAGATTTTCAGCCTGGTCAAAGGAAAGTAAAATTCCGCATTCCGTCATCATATATCAGCGAGGGTAAAGTGGCAAAGAAAACGTTCGATATTGGGGTACTCAATCTCGAAACCATATTTCCGGTACGTTTAAGGCAATCACATTAAAGAGAAGTAACATAGTCGAACTCATAAGATGTTGTTTAGATGCCATAATTCATTCGTCAATTTTAACTATTGACTTAATTGCTGCTGCAATCGTACCATTTTGAGAAAATCTATGGTGATTCAAGTGACAGGTTATGCTAGGTGGTCATTCAAGTAGCAGTCAGCAATAAAGCGGATTATGGAATCGCTCAATTTTATAGAAAGGTATATGCAGGAAGATTCCTCATCTGAGCAGCGTAATTAAGAATGCAGTGCTAATGGTAATCTAATTCCCAATAACTTGCATCTTTCTGTAACATTTTACATTTTTCGGTCGTATTGAAGGATCTGAGAGTCTTTTCAAGGCGTTGAAGGACGTCAGGAAACGACAAGTCAGAATGGTGCTTCTGTCACATGCCAGATGTAAGAAGGTGAAGACGATATGATTCACAAATTGCAATAAACTTCTTATTCCTCAACACACTTAAAACGATTTCTGTAGAAAAGAATTGAAGAAAGTGATTCTGCTGATGGGTGTCTCATTTTGAAGGGAGAGGAACGCGAATTGCTTACATCACGAATGTCAAGGCATCATCACCTGTTCGAGTATAAAGGTCAAGATATATTGACCAGCGAATGGACCAACAGTAATGAGATTTGAGCAATTGAATCATTAAACTGTTATTTTTGTTTTTATGCCGCACTGCGAGATGTTATGTGAAATAAACACTACAAGTTGGAGCAATTCTACTTATGCAAAAATGCTATGTAATATACTTCCTGGGGTGGCGCATATGTTGGAGAAAGGCGTTGGTGTGTGCGGGAATAGGGAGCGAAATGAGGGTGGCTTGAAAACCTTCAGAAGTACTACTAACGAATTTGGTCTTGTGGGCGAGTGATGATGACACATTTTATTCTCAAAATCGTGGGAACAGGAAACAAGATTGAATCTTTCACAATTTTCATCTAAAAAAGTAACTGTTTCAAGAAATAGCATCAACGACAAAGAGCAAACAGGAAAGCGTTCAGGAGCAGCTGATGCGATATGCGCTTTCGTATCGCACTCACGTGGCCAATTAGCTGCATAAATCACGAAGAAAAAAGCAGATCTGCAGATTAATAGAATCGGCTTGCTGTGAGCTGAGCCGTGTAAAGCAAGTATAAATCAATTTTCATTTTTTTAGTCCACCATGGCTGATGGATCAACGCATTATACTAACAAACTTGATCTTCACTGGCTGAGAAGTTATATCTTACAGCTGGACAGATATGGGCATCTGCGCACGCAGATACGATTTCGTTGTAATGACTTTTGCAAAGAAAATTTCTGAAGAGCACGCCATGGTGAGTGGTACTTTTGAGCAGAAATGAAACGCTTATCGGTGCGATGTGCCTCATGAAAACTCCATGGCCTGCTGGAGGAAAGGATGTAGCAAAGACGCGGAACAGCGTGAGAAAAGTCGAAGAAGACATGCCTGAGAATGCGCCTTCGAAATTCGGGTTGTCGGCCCGAGCGGTTTCGGGAACTGCCAGGAAATAAGAAAATACACGCAAAAGCGCACCCATATTTTGCCTGCTATGACCTTCGATACAATGCTCTCACATAAGACTCGTTTTTTCTTTGTATTCGATCACTTAACATATGCATAGAAATTTCTTGGCGCCTTTGAATAAGTTTGAAAAATTTCATGAAGTCGATAGATCGAAGTCGATGCTGGAGTGGGTGGTCCGACCAACGAAGCTGATTACACTAAACTCGGTCCTCGCCCATGTTCGACTATTTCAGACTCCTCGAAAAAATACGAGTACTCTATACAGGAGTGGCCCGCCTTCTACTATATGGAGAAAGTATGAATAAGTGTTGCGAAGTTCGTTCCCATTTTTGTGTGATTTGATTTACACATACACAGACGCATTCTGATAGTTAGGATTAACATATGTATTGGCTACAGTAGGTGCTTGAAGAAGTGCGCATCGTTGACTTCTATGAACCTCAGAAAGTGTCACGACATTTTCGCACATGCTGCTTGCAGTTTCTTATGCACATGCCCTTAATAAGTATCCAGTTCTTTTGCCAAGTCGTTGATTGTTCCTCAGCTCACTTTACCCTTCAAGCCTCACCATGGCCTAGAAGGCACACATAAACAAATCAGGGAAATGCACTGTACACAACTTCTTGTCCACAGTGAACCATTCTTCATCCCTGACCCATGGAGTTTGTCTACAGAGGCGGCCTGTATTTAACTTTTTATTATTGCGGCCAACGTGCACTCGTTGTTTGCAGGAATCTGCATATCATCATGCACATTTCGAGAAAGCAATATCGACTATATGTGCCAATCACAGAAAACCCATACAATAAACAGAGTTAATTGATGAATAGATAGATGGCAAATATGAAGGTAAATAATGGGCGAAAACTAAAAATAACAAATAGAAAGAAAATGCACTTGCTCATTCTTATTTTGTTAGAAGGTTTGAGGGACCAACTTTATTTTTCTGAGTTTTTTTAGTGTCATATTCTTGCTGCATGTATTCCAAGAGTTCCATTTACTCCATACAAATCTTGAAGATAAAGCTTTTAACATATGTGAGCTTTTCCTAATTTAATAGTTGTTCCCTCAGAGTTCTATTATTAGCTCACTGCAGAGGAATTTTTACTTAAATATCCCATCCACCCATAAAAAAACATTCATAAAAGATCGACTTGTGCAAAAACTCTCTTACCTCAGTCCATTTGCCTTAACATATGTTTTTGAGGGAAGGTGAAAATTTTAGCAGGTTGGAGGGGAAATTATTCGAATTTAGGCAAACCGCAGTCCTAAAAAGCTTCTAACTTCTGCTTGAGCTCCGTATTTTTAAGGAAAACGGAAGATTCTGAATTAACATGAAATTTAAAGTAGCACCTAGGTGTGAATCCTTTCAACTATAGAAGAATCAACGCTAAAGCTACTAAATTCGACGGAATTACACCCATGCTCGGATGATCTCAATATTATTATTTTCGACATTATTGAATGACGTATTTTAAAGGTTATTTCAAGTCAGTAACTAGGAGTTCCAAGTGGGAGCTGGAAAGTGGTTTCTGAAAAGGCCACATCTGGCCACAAAAACAGTTTTAAATGTTCCAGCCGAAGAAAGCTCATCAAATGATCTCCACTCCTGAAGATGTGATGAAAAAGTTTTCTAAGAACGTACAGAAAAAGCTTTCTCGATAATGGCCACAGACTGCATTAAGTTGAGTATATTCCAACAGCTATTTCGTTAGCCTTTCAGGTGGATTGAATGCAAGAGCGAGCGGAAAGAAGTGTGAAGTAATATAATAAGGAAGAGAGAAGAATTCAAGCATTCCTGAAATGCCTAAGATGCACCATTATGCATTACAAGTCAACATTAACTAACCGGAATGACACATCTTCTCGGTATTGATCCATATTACGGTAACTGTAATTTTATTGTTTAGCTTTCTCTGTTCTCAACGAAAACATCCGACTGCAGCGGGGCGTGAACTTCAAGATGTCAGCGCCACATCATATGGCGGAACTAAAGCTGAATACGGAGGCACCAAGAACGGCTCAACACTTGGTGGCCAGCGACTGCATCTAGAGAGTTGCAGCAGCAGAACAAAATGCGCAGAAAATTCGCATCTGCAAAAAGCGTGACAGTGGTACTTCCTTCAATTCCCAACATTTCTCTCGTCGCGAAGGTGAATTCATAAGCTCATTCTTGTCCTCACACTTCAGCTATTTTCTGCGTACCCCATCCTTTCCCACACCCCCATCCTCCTCCCAAAAACCCGGCCGAATATTTTTGACGCCGCACCTCATCTAATTGTTAGCGTGCCTTTATTTTATTATTTTGAATCAGCGACTTCTTACTTTTATCCTTACGTATATGTGAAGGAAGATCATCATTTGGGAAAATCTCGACAAGAAACGAGAAATTTACGAGCAAGGACCAAACTCTGGTCGCTCCTACAAAATAGGTATAGGTGATGCAGCCTTTGTAAATTTTGGTAAAGACTGGTGCAATTGAGCCAAAACAATGCAAAAATGAGCGAGTTAGAAATGTTTCAGTATCGGAAAATCCTACTCAGATCTCTTTCCATAGATTGTTTCCAACAAACAGAAAGATATGTGTCACTCCAGCCGACGAGAGAGAGAAGAGAGTGTATATAAGGCCAACATATACATTCGAGGCTTGTGGATCGTCATTCCAAGTGTGGTCCCATAACAATGCAGCTGTCCTCTTAAAGCGATTTGTGCCGTTGTTGTGGCAACAAATGCTGCCTATTTCCTCAAACACTCACTGCATCAACCCGACAAGCATCGCCCTCTAATCAAAGAACAATGGGTACCGAGTTGTTTTGACGCTGAATTTTGCCTGTATATTCACAAACTTGTGCGTGAAAATGAAAGTTAAAATGTGAGAAAGTGTGATGACAGCATTTGTAATCTATTGAATTATTCACAAAAATATGCAGATTTATACGATGAAGATAATACGGTTTGTTTTAGATATGGATTTCCGGGTGACTGGCCAGCATTCAAAATACTTTCCGGTTAAATAGGACTTTATAAAACCTCTTTCTTATCTATAAAAGAATTCACATGATTGAAATCATTTATGAATATCGAAAACGAGAAAAAATATTTGTGCATTTATGTTGGCGTCACAAAACGTTCGAACGTATTTCTGAAGTTTCCTCTAAGAATCGATCGATATACGGTGTATGGAATGAAGCGGAAAACGAGATTGTGTGTGAATGTTTACACATCTGCGTCGATGGATGCAATTTTCTGAGCACAACATAGGCAGCAATCCATGTTGCCTATGTAAAGCGTGTAACTATCTCGTCGACTGCCTCACGATCCGAGTGTGTGCATACATATGAGAGAACCACTTAGGCGCTTCAGCTGAAAAGCGAGTGCAGCGTTCGTAATTTCACATAAGTGATCGGCAAAGGGAATGCTCGGCGATTCTAAAGCGGCAACGGCATTAGTCATTTCCATTTATTTCCCATCAAAAGAGTAGTGCATCTTCAATATTCCTATGAACGCAGCAGTTAGTGCCTCTTGAATCCTATGTGCAGTCAAACATACGATGTTAGGATGCGACTCATAATGCCCTTCTGATCTCACATTTCACCACTCACGATTTCTTCACAGTGCTGATGCTCTGTTGTTTCATGTGCCGTTGGCCATTCAACTTAACTTAGTTTTGTGTGAGTAAATTCTGGTCATTAAGTTTCAATTTCCAATATATTGCCACCAGTTTCGAAACTATTATAAGCCCTCGAATATAGCTGATCCACAATATCCTCTTCAAATATACTCTTGTTCTCCCTGGAGACGTCCTTTTTCTCCATATTTGTGACTGGGTTGCTAACCTTGCGATTCTATTCTATATAGATGTTACCCCATAACAGCGGAACAGTACTCTTTCGTAAATCACTTTCACTGTCTTGAGTAAGCGGCTTGCCTATATCTGTGAGAAATTCTCCCAAGCTGTGGCTCTGTTTCACCGGTCATCACAGTGGCCAGTTTCTTAGTTTCCTTACGCCATTATTAGAATCCGTCAAATAATTCTTTAGTGTCATGCATGTTCATTAAGTATTATTATAGCATATTCCTATATTCCTATGCTATCGTTAAAACGATGTTTGATAGAGCATGAAAAACTGCATGAGCAACACGCTAATGACAGCAGGAGCCTTCCATCCACCTTTTTTTTTAAGCAATGAGGCACATACAATTCTCCTCGCGTCCATATATAACTTGAGCTGTGTAATTAAATTCTTATGTTCTCGGAAATCTAGTGAGTTTCACGTATTAGAAGATTGTGACCTTTAACCTGACTCCTTTGAAAGCAATGCATAGCACCTTTAATTATATCTTGTTTTCCACATGGAAACGCCGTAGAAGACTGTGATAGCAACGATGCGTTTCTTGAAAATTTCAAGGGGTCTCAAGAGAAAGGGAAGCGCATTTGAGAAAAGAAAGCGAAGGAAGCAAAAATGCTATCGGATTGCCATCCAGACGGGCTTCCGCTCTTCCCGGAAATTTTATTTCACTNAATTGAGAATAGTTGTAGAGTATCTGTGAATATCCACCAGTATTTTACGAATAATATCGCCAAGAAATTGAACTATCTTCTACACAATGCTGAATTGAAAATTTCATTGCTTTCACAGAATTTATTCTACAAATTTGAAAGCAAACTAATTCACACATTTATATTCTTGCACTCAAGTCTATTTGCTGTGAAACCAATTCATCATCGTGTGAAATTCCCACTCGGTGCAACTCATGAGAAATGTCACTCAGTGTGTGGGATCGATAAAATTCAAGGCATCATTGGATCATTTCTTAGCCATCGATCCTCACACGAGATGAAATGATGATTAGATAAAAGAACGGTTAAAATAATTCACATCCAATGCAATAATCAAGTCTTCAAAAATATTTCCTGCTATTGAAATTTCTTTTCTGATCTTTTCCTGCTAGAATGCATTCGATATGTGGTCTAATTCGCTCTTTCCTTATCCCCACTCTTCTTATTCCTTCCTATAGGCGAAATATCCGATTATTTGACCGGTCGATAAGTATCCCATGAAACCACGGTCATACAACACGATTTTTCATTGCTACTGCGTGATTTACTCAGTGATCGATAATTCTTTAGATTGTTGGTAGTATTCCTGAAAGCTTTTTGGCGAGTATTTAGCGATATTTTCGTATATTTTCTTTTTAAATAAGCATATGCTCAAAGATTGGGCACTTTTGCATTGAAATCTGAAACAAATTGGGACATTTCCTACTGCTTAACGTCGATAAAACCACTCGTTTCCCTCGTTTCACAATTGACATCGTGTTTGATCACGTAGACTCTTTTTCTGTATAATCCTTGAACAACCAAACAGTAAAATTATTTACCTGAAGTAGAGCCTTCTATGATTTGCTGAAACCTCTTCACTATACATCGATAACGCCTTGCTTCAATGCGGTTATGCAATGTAGAGTAAAGATTATGAAATTCACACACAAACTAAGAATGCCTCGAGAAGGATACTTCTTGCCTTGCAATTAATCTCAACGATAGAGATGATCTAGCTACTTTGCGTGGAATGCTGCCTAAATGCAAGAATGAAGATGTGAGGCATATCAACGTTCCGCTTGACGACATTCTCATTTTCATCTCTTCACCGCCATCTTCATTCCGATTCGAGCACACCGTTCACCAGTTTGATAACCTAACAGTTCGTCGTTTCACTCTGAATATCAGTGAATTACTATTGCATATAATGTTTCACGGATCGGAAAGGGGCAAGGATTTACTGAACACAGCTCATTGTCTTCACTCTCAATGTTCAATTCTAGTCTTGCTGTGCGCACTTGAATTTACTACATACAAAATGAAATCAGCCCGAAGTTTTTTATTGCTTGTATGTCTTCCTACAGTACGCGGACACGGTAATACATTGTCGTCAAAACATCAATGAAATAGTGTTATGCATTGGGTGCGAGCGTTTTCATTATTCTACTTTCTGACCTTTCGTAAGTCACTTGTAAGTTATACCACCTCTGTATCCTCGTTGAGCAATTTGTGCACGTTTATTTACATTCTCTGTTTATTGCATTAATTTTAGCATTACA
>QEWY01000189.1:0-10245 GCA_006503575.1 Baylisascaris schroederi
CTTTCCATAAAGCATTCCTTTTTCCCGTTAATGAGCGCTTTGGCTCGTTTTTTTCCCAACACGGGATACATTGCAGTTCATCGCGTCGAACAGTACGGTGTTGATTTCCTTGTTTTTATATTGCGGCCTATAGAACTCTGCAGTTGCATTTCTCACTTATGAACTGTGAAGGAAGAATTGAAAAGCATAGGCTATTTTCTCAAGTGTGCCAGTTGGAAATATAGAGGTCAAGAATATTCAGGCGATTGAACAATAAACTTATTCAAGTCACTCAACAGTTTTTGAGTCAATAAGCTTCAAAAAGATGCGAAATAGTTTGAATAAAAATTTGTGGTGTTACTTTTACAGTAAATGAAGAAGGCAAAGAGAATGCTACATTAAAAACAAATGAAAAACAAAGCGGCAGTGAAGAGCAACAGGACGTCCTCATTGAGAATGTGGAGCAAGAGGAACATGAAATGAGCGATATTTCAGGGGAGACAATTAGTTAATTTTATTTTCATATTTTCAAACAATAGAAATTGGATACACTCCAATTTTTGCTATGTTTACAATTCTGCTGACTTCTGTCTGATTGAATTCTATTCTTTGCTAAATGATTCTAAAATTATGCAGTCATGCCTCTCACAAATTTGTGCGAGCATTTGTCAATTGTATCGACTTAGATCTGATATAAGAGCGTCTTAATTATGGATATCACAGAAAACGCAGTAAGCATTAATCCGGCGGCATGAACATGCACACGTCGATCAAACTATTTTATACTTATATGAATTAAAATATTATATGTGGCATAAGTTTTGCCCAAATATGAAGCATCAAGTGCAGTCGCTGGATCTTACTGAGCGAAGAAAAATTCGAAAATAAGATGATTGGATTGTTTTGAGGAAAAAATTAAGAGCAAGAACGTAGGCTGAATTCGTCACTGCATTTCGACTAACCGCACAATTGAAGAGAAAAGTCCAAAGGTGTTTGAATTTCCTTATTTGAAGATCCGTTTTAGTTCTATGCTCCATAAGTTCGTCTTAATTAGCTGGTATTCGTTTGAAGTTGATAAAAGTGTGCATGACCCTTGCCGAGAATGTTTTATTACTTTTACTTGTCATCTGCCAGGAGGAGGACCTGATTCAAGCATTTCACTGTTCTATCTCACATTCGAGCGTAGCAACTTCAACTTTTCACATTCTTTAGTTCTATTTATGTTGTTGCTCAAGGAATGCGTAAAGTTTGTCCTTTCTGGCTAAGCGTTTGAGGATTATTGATGTAGCTAAAAATTGGTGATTCATTAGCAATAGCTGCGCCACCATTTCATTCGCCTGTTTCCCGGTATCAGCCGATCGTTGTCGATCATGTATAAAAGCTGGAAGAGAAACTGATCCCGACCGAAATGGTTTTATAGTCAGTGCTCTAATTTCTCTATTTCGAGCTCGGGGTTCAATTTCCGCTCAATTTTTTTTTAAATGATAAATGTAAAGCGAAGCGTTTTAAAATGCTGTTTTATGGTATATTCTTAATGCGTATGATACTCACGCATTTATTTTATCCTGATACTCCACTGCTTCGTTGCAGTGCAGTATAAGAATAAAGTAAATGCGCGATGTCCTTATGCTGCTCATCCTTGTATCCTTGTACTCTATGATATTCTCCTCTTATCCTTACACTCCTTTTCTTTCTTAACCTAATTCTCTCTCGTTTCGCTCGAATTGATGAGCTTTGGATAAAGAGCGACGTACACTGATGCACTACTTGAGCTAACTTGCTATTACTGGAATTTTCAAGTAAAACCCATTCCGCTTCTGCAGCGAAAAGAGAGGGCAAATTGCTTCAGGTGTTGCTTCATGACCCCTAATAAGTTAAACATATCCATTTTGACTCCAAAAATACCAACTGTTCTAGGAATTTGTATTTTTTATTGCAGGTCGAATTTGCCGTGAACTGTTTTTCATAGTTTCCAATTTATCATATGGTTGAAAAACTGTTGCTGAAATAATTGCTAAGTTCGACACCTGATAGCTGGTGCTATAATACTGCTCCATTTTCTTTTTGGATACCCAGTATTCAAGTGACGCTATTATACACATTTTAATGGGTTCTATGTTCGCAGGATTGGAAAGATTTCACACAAACATTTGCATTTTATCGGTCTGCTGTTTCACTTAACCAGTCCCAGAATAATTTTATAACGTTGTTGCTTCTACAGTTTGCTATATGTTTTAGTTTATGGATAAATGGGCATGGCTGATTCAAGTGATATAATCAGTGCAGATTTTCTTTTAAAAAAGTGTGGTAACGATGTCACCGGACCACATGAAAGTCGACCTAACAATTCTATACTTTCTATTTTATTGCATTCATACGAAGTTGGACCACAGCGCGCAATTGAGGATTATTTTATAGGCGAATCGCATACGCCACCTCTAAGATCAGTGAAAAGCAGTGATGATGAGGGATCGCTGATGGCAGACGAAACAGGCGACAGATGGGCAAGAAAACGTAAAGCTGGTTTGAGCCTGAATCAAATCGGTGCCCAATTGCACGAGAAGGACTCTCTAGGCATTGACGGCTTCGTAAACACGAATGAGGAAGTGGAGCGTGATGTAAGTCATGATTCAGGCAACGATGAACTCTTGGTGGTCTTCATCTGAGGTGTTTTTTTATAGAGAGTGATTGTGTTGCTTTCAGCGACCATTTTTTGGGGAGGATGCTTGAAGATGAAAATCATCTCCCGTCATACTGCAACATTCTTCACTGTCAGCTCAGAGATCTTATTCAGCAGATTTCTGTAAAAGGACATTCCTGATTGGATGTTTTTATTGGAAGCATTATCGTTTCCGTCTATCAGAAAGCTATTGGCGGTGCTGAAAACGCGGTGATGTTTAGATGCTATTCCACGGATTTTTATGGGTCTTTAACCTCATTTTATCCTGCTTATTTTTCCTATGGAAGAAAGCTGATAATGACGAGTTATTACGGAAATTGTGCTACATTTTCATGTTTCCATTTTTTTGATGGTCAGTTATGCACAGATTTTTGTCTGAGTGATTCCTTTATATAAAGAAAATCCTTTCGGAAGACGGAACTAATCAAAGCGGAGTAGGCACAATATTTTTGAGGAGTTGCATAAGATTTGTTTAGAACCATGTCCATACACATCAATGCCCCATTATCACACACTATCTAGAGTGAAATTTCGTCTATCTGAAAAGTCGGCATGGATTAATGAATATTAGCGTCTCAATGTTCCCAAAGAGTGGAGTTGAGTGACAGCTTTTTACAGCAAGTCCAACAATGCGAAAACAATGCTCCTATTGCAGGGAAGCACTAGTATAGTTTACAGGAGATTATTAGAAGAACTTTTTAGAAGAGCAGTCGATTTGTATCAAAGATTAAGGCCGTTACTTCTTTTTACAAAATAGATTTTGCTGGGAACTGATCTTCAGTGGGAGGGAGGGAGAAATATCTATGGCAAATCCGATAATTCGTGGCTTGGATTCATAGTTCTGAGATGGGTAATGTAATCATTACTAAGGCAGTCATTTTTACTTATCAACTAGGAAAGCCAGCATCCAATATTCTAGATAAGACCTACGGACGATGAAGAATTTTCAGGGACTGAGGTTATTATATCGGGTTCGCTACGGAAACGTCTCGTCTTCACTTAACATTGGGATTGGTACATCGATTAGGTAACTATAAATTCATTCATGTTTCAGTTAAAGTTTTTGAGAATAGAAGGTCTTTGGCGCTTTTTCAGATATTTTTGCTTCGTTTTTCTCTCTTTAAAATGTTGATTTTATGTATTCAGCTGGCAAAAAACGTTACGTCGAGAACAAAGCAACGTTTTTGATGATCGGCTAGAGGGATATGTTGTCAATTGTGCTTAAGATATGACGAGATGCCTTTGCAGACAGATCGTGTGCAGTATGCTGGCCGATTTGGTGCATCATTTGCGTTTTCATCTATCATACAATCTTCTCTGTTGGTAAGTAAAATATCTGTGAATATTAGTGGTGCTAGAGCTTGATACTATTGCTTTATCTCTTGTGCCTCTAAACTGACTGTGGTCACCACCGTCCTTGAATTAGCAGTATTGGAACGACATTGTTGTAGTTTATGATTTTGGCCAGTGTAGGCATCGAGAATATGAATTAAGCTTCACACGTATAGGTACTTTGTATAGCAATATGTTGGCAGTGCAGAACACG
The DNA here is from genome assembly GCA_006503575.1 of Baylisascaris schroederi. NCBI lineage: Eukaryota > Metazoa > Nematoda > Chromadorea > Rhabditida > Ascarididae > Baylisascaris > Baylisascaris schroederi. The sequence goes on from QEWY01000189.1 coordinate 4,206, forward strand.
AAAAAAAGTGCATTCTGTCTAAGATTTTGCAGTAGTTAGATGATATCACTACAGGTGAGAGGGAGAGAGAGAAAGATAGAAATGTGCAGTAGTAGATAAGTGTTGAGAGCTTCAGGATATTTAAATGCTTGTCTAGGTTCCTGTTATTTCGCAGGTATGGGAGGAGTGAAAAGCATGGAATCTCATATACCGAATTCTCTTTAGGTGATTTTAAGTCAAACAAACTGAGTTCATCCTTTATGATGTTGTGACGAATTTCTTCCCTGTCCTTCCACAAATTCATAGTATTACTCCATCCTCTATTTGTATCTCGATGCTGTTTACATTTCAGCGCGGAATACACGTTTTCAAATAACATACACGACCAATCACTGCCGCCATGTGTACAGATGATGTGCTGCAAACTGATCATGAATTTGATCGATTCATTTATTGCCACCGAGAAGAATCATACTGAGCAACCGGTGAGCTGTCAAGATTCACTAAAAGAGGGGGAGGGGAAAGGGGTTGGTACATTGCTACTTTCTCTCAGTTACTTCTGCACTCCTAACTGAAAGAATGGAAATAACTGCGTTCTGCAAGTGAGATAGGATTGGAATTTTTATCATCGGAGTGATTATAGATAAGTTGATTGTATTTCTTATTTTGGTCCTAGCAGTTTTTCAATCATGCGCGTATTTTGTGCATATGTTATAGGTTCATCCTCTATAATAGTTAGAAGAAAGTGTTGTTGGATGGGCTTTTGCAAATGCTTCAGAGTTCAGGATGATTTTATATCGGCAATTTGGGTTAAGTTTACAAAATTCTATGATAACAGGTTGTTATGATTAGTTATAGATTAGTAAATATATTTAATTTCAGTGTCGTGATATGTTGTTCTGAACGATGGAGAATTATGTGCATAAATTCAAAGCTGTTGCACAGTATCATGTACCACTCTTGTTCAAAAGGAATGCAGGCTGTATCATAGGAGGTCTATTACGAACCGATGAGAAATGCCAAAGGTGTGTTTATTTGTAGATGTTTTCCATTCATCGTGATTCTTATTTCGTTCAGAATATTTCGAATAAATGAGTTTCATATTCCTTATCTTCGTGAACANGTGGTTTATGCCGAAGGGGTTATCAGCACTAAAGTATTGGTTAGCGAAACAGCACTTCTTTGAACTTAGCTCAGAAGGGATTTCACTGTGGTTAGTTGAATGATGTGAATGGGAAAAGGCATACATATACATGTTTCAAGTTAACGGAATTTTAAAGGTAATATTTTGGAAAGAGGCACACCGTTGAGGTTTATCTTGCCACTATCCTATCAGATGTATAAGGGAAACATGTTTCAGTTTGACGAGAGTGATGTAAGCATGATGGAAGAAGGATCGTCGCAGGATACTGGCGTCATTGCAGCTGGAACGACTGAAGAGAGTGAAAGTGGATCTACATCGAGCGCCCATCCTCGTTGCCTCCACCTAATAAAACTGGCAAAGGAAGTTATCATTGTTTTTTTTTTTTCAATTTGATGCTTCTTCACCTCAACCTCCTTCCTCTCTGCTCATTTTTTCTGTCTCCATTTGAAAGTCTGTTTGCGTTCTGCTGAAGCAGTTTGCTAAGTAACGAATGAATGGGAATTAGCATTAAACATTCTTTATAGGATTTTACATTCGTTTTATTTCCTTCTACTACGGTACTCTGCCTCCTTCCATCCATCGAGAAGGAATTGATATTAATATTATAAAATTTCAAAAAGAACCATGCTCGGTTGAGATAACTTCCAACGAAACAGTCCCCTTTTCGAAGTAAGAATTGTTGTTAGTTTATATCATGTGCGGTCCTCTGCTGCTGTGAAAGTTGATATAGGATTTTGATGAATATAACATCAATCTGCTCATTTGAAGGTTATTTCAATATTTTATTTATGAGAGTATCATTTCCGTCCTGCAATTAAAGAATATGTGAAATGCATTGCTGAACAGAAGTTCATGGCGGTAATTGATCGCATGAAGCTTTTTCCTTGAGCTTGCTTAGTTCTCATTTTGAATTCACTCTGGAAGAAAACTCCTCTTTTTCTTGTTGCAAGGACATCGCACTTCTTTGAATTTCTTGAAGATTATATATTGCTCGCTTCCCTGGCACTGTTTTCTCAAAAAGGGAATTCTTTGTAGCCAGTTTGTTCCCTTTTTCGCTGTTTGTTTTTTTCAATGTTGGAAGTTAGTTCAATTTGAAACATCGAACGAGACATCAACGCAGTATTGGGTGCAGACAGCTCCACCGATGTCTGTGGCTGATGCGAAAAGCATGGTACGTGTCCTTGTGCAGGCGTGCAAGCATATCGTGCATGGTCTGAGAGACACGCATATCACCAACTGTAAGTCCGTTCAATTCGATTTCTTTATTCCATGATTATTTGTTTACGTTGCAGTGCCCTCATTTCTTTGGATGAACCAGCACTCATCACTGCTATTTCAATCCTATTATCAGAACTTGCTGAGATCCCTGTTTTGGTTTGATTTGAGAGTTTAAATGAAATGTTGAAGCTTATCTCATTTATTTTTTGTTTTGTGTGAGTATGTCACCAATACGGGAGATCGAGATAATGGAACGTTTGTTGCGTTAGGGATTTCGACGTGTTGACGTTTTCATGATCGCTTCTCTTCCTTCTAGCCAGTATCACTTGCAATGCAAGGGTGATTCTTCTTTAAGGTTCATTGTTAATGGCATATAGTCTGAGATGAGCTGAGAATAATAGAATCCAAAGCCGAATAAATGCAGGAATAAAATCCGCTTTTGTTTTTGATCATCAGGTCAAAAATTTGGAACTTTTGAGCTGATGTCCTGATTGTTCGGAGATTGCTTGAATTGGCATATTTTTTTCAAAAGAGTTAGATGAGTTTGCTATGTTTAATGTGCATTAATCCGTTGGTATAATCCATGTGGAAGGGGCAGCAAGCTAAGTGTTTGATCATGTAGAGAGATAAGGGTTGGTTACTAGTTCATCGTGGTGATGTTTTTTGTGGATAAGGGTTACCTGTTCGGGTGATAATCGGCCTCATTGATGAGGTATCGAGTTCTGCGATCGACATGTCGATTGAAGCTATTGACAAATTGCTTAAGGTTGATTCGTTACTCGTCACTATATAAAGTGATGCATTTTTTCTACTTATAGCTGGTATGCCCAGGAACTGGCGTGCAACCTACATGTTTGTGTTTTTCATTGTTTGTTTTTGGCACATAATAAGTGTTTAACTGCTTTCGGCAGAGGTGGATGATGGTGAATAAATAACTTTATTGATTTTAAGGAAGGTTTTGAGCTTCCGATAAGAAGTAGACAGAAATTTATATTTCCCTCACTCTCACTCATTTTCTGTGATACGAGCTTTCCGCTTATATAATCGCATGTACAACAACTACATTTTCGTTTTTAGACTTTAGTAAAAAACATTTTTTAAATCGTGGCTCGCAGAATTCTAGTCTGGTTATGCATTGTATAATAATTCTTTTCGACTTGAGAGGGAAATGCAAGCTTGTAGTAGCGATTTGTTTATGATATGCGAAAAGCAAGAGAATATATTCCTTCTATCTTTGATTATAGATTTCTCCTTTCCTAAAAATTTCTCCTTCTCATCCCACCGGATAAAGAATAGCTTGGATTTTAAAGTTTTGAGCCTAAAAGAGGGAGCCACATTGAAACGAGGTTCTTGCTCAACAAGAGTTTAATGCAAAATGTAGGAGAAAGCAGCGGCCATGCACTGTTAAATATTATCAAATACCTCCAAGGATAATTTAAATTCAACTGTGATTGTTTCCGTTTTTGAAAGAAACCGGTGAAGAGTATTACAACCTATATTTCAAATGAAAGTTAAATCAAGTGAGGGAGACTTCTACTAAGAATTAGTTTTGGAACAGTTTCGAGTGAGAAATTGATAGAAGAGTTGATAGTTGGAATTTTTATCTGGCATTTATGCGCTACACATTTGAGCGCTTTTCTCTATAAACTTTTTTAAATAGGACATTTGATTGTTATGACTAGTTGGTCTTTTGTTAAGCGTTTAGTTGATTTATCTGCTGTTTTCTTTTTTTTTTCTTCGTCTTTGATATCTCTTGAAGCATATTTTTCAATGGTACAAGTCTTTTTACAGATGTGTTTTGGCAACTGTGCACCCGAGCAACATGGACCCGAGCTAGTATCAGTTTCTATGGAATATACTGTTAAGCAGCTCTCGACGACCTCATTCATTTTAAGAGATCAGGTTAATTTAATTGAATTCAACAAAGAGCCCAGAAAACGCTTAATATATAAAAAGCCTGCTTCTTGTTTAATATTCCGTAACCAAGTTGAAACCAAATTTTCTGACCAGTTTCGATAGGCGTCTTCACTGATGAAGACTAGTTTTCATGGTCGAATGAGATGGCGAATTGATATCACTGCAATTTGACTTGTGATTCTTCTCGCTGTTGCGGCAATATTTCTTAATCGCAACGAAATGATAAGTGCGCAGTCTATATGAGTGAGCGTTTATGGTGGTGACATAGATAGCACCTCTTCCTTTCAGGTGGTGTTGTCGGTTTATTACCATATCTTCCTTGCTCATATCACTAGCCCCAAATGTTGCATCAGGCAGACTGTGACACTTATACACACTTCATGTCAAAGGCCGATCGACTAATATACGTGTGCAAGGTCGGTTCGTCACAGAGTCCTGCCTGAAAGATTATAGTTCCTAATGCTTGTTTGCTTGCTTCATGCTAGATGATTTGTGGACTTTAAAGGCACAACCGAAGGAGGAGCAGAAGGCCCTTTTCTTCCTCTTCTCCCTACTCCTTTTCTTCCCATCCTTCCTTAAAATTCTCGAGCAGAGTAGAGAGAGAAGAAAGTGCAGACTTTAGAGAAAGAAATGAATAGGATTGGTATGGGTGTGAAATTCCACAAAATATTGTTTTCCTCGCTTCCTTCTCCCCTATGTTGAATTCTTTATGGTTGCACTCATGATCAGCGTATAGTTTCAGTCTCGGCACCTCATTGCTCACATCGCAGAACTTACTTTAGCGCCAATTATCGATTTATTATCGGTGCAGAAAGCGAATCACGAATCGATACTATCTATGATCCGGAATGCAGGATTTCAGGCGAATGTCTCTCTCAAACCAGATTGCTTTCATGGTTAATTGCATCTGAGTAAGTCTTACACTGTCAGGAATTTTACAGTCAAGTTATCATTGAGTGGATCAATTTACGTAGAAGAGATTCCAAAAATCTGAGATCCTTCGACGATCCTCCAGCAATACCTTTTGTATTTTAATTGCACTGCGGCTTAATTTCGTTTCGGATCTCTTTGGGTGTGACCTTCTCGGTCTTCGTCTGAGAATACTTGTTCATTTCGCTCTATAGTCCTTCTATCCCACAATAACTTGTAGGTTGACGTCGATGAGAGCTTTCGGTGGATTATTTCGTATGGACGGAAGTGTCCTCATATATGAAGATCAAGTGGCATGCCGTATTTCATAAACGGTTGTTTTTCCCTATTTACAATCTCTCAAACTCCTCTCATTATGGAAAATACCGAAGGCACTTTACTTTTTGTGGATTCTCCCCTATTTCCTTCATGTTGCATCTCTGAAGTTTTACAAGAAACTCATCAACTCAACCATTCTAACGCTTAGTTTGTCGTACCGTTGCTTCAATAATGCTTGTGCGATAACATTATGAAGACTATTATTTTACACACTTTCTTCATTGTTACTGCGTATTTTTTCACCATGGGGTGATTAATTAACACACTGTTGCTTCTTGATAATCCTATGCAAGACTGTGAACGGAAATGGGGTTTCAGAGGGACTGCTACCCGGATTAGAGGGATCGGTAAACTGATACCAGCGGTTTATATGACATATGCAGTAGGTAGAAGCATTCTTGTCTTTTTACCTTCCTCTTCATGTGAAATGTTTCGATAACATATCGATGAAGTTATGAAAGCTTCCAGCGGACTGTTGTTGGATGGATAGACTTCAAGCGATCGGATCGCCTGAAGGACATGGCGGTGTATGAA